>WEKY01030232.1:112441-157551 GCA_013390045.1 Picathartes gymnocephalus
GGAAGGAAAAAAAAAGGGGAAGAAAGGAGGGGGACCATCCCCACCACCTCCGCCAGCATCGCCACCACCGTTGACACCACTCCGAGTCTCCAGTTGCGCCCATGCCTGTGCCGCCAGTTTCGCTTTAGGGGCTGAACCGCAGGGGCTGAAGAAAATGGGGCAGAGCGCGCCCCGGACCCTCCTGCTGCTGCTGGTGGGGCTGCTGGGGGAGGCTCTGGCGGGGTTCCCCAACACCATCAGTATAGGTAAGCGCCCGCCGCGGCACCACGACCCGCGCCTTCCCCGCCAGCCGAGGGGGAAGTTGTGTGGAGGGGAGCGGAGGGCGAGCCTGGGCGCCGCGGGGAAGGAGCCAGCCCTGCTCCGCTTCCTTCCCCTTGCTCGGGGCGAGAGGCAGCGGCGGTGCCCAGGCTGCGCCGGCGGGCGGCTGCGAGCGGCGCCGGGCTGCCCGCACCCTTCCGAGCGGCGGGGATCGGGTCCGCGCTCTACGGAACCGTGCCCTGGAGCAGCGCATCCCCGTGGAGTACATAATGTGAGAGAGTCGCTGCGTGAATCTGTAGCGGCGTGCCCGAAAGCCGGGGCCGAGCGAGCCGTGAGGCTCAGGGCAGCGAGTGAAGCGGGGGCTGTTCCCTGCCGTCCCTCGGAGCATCATTTCCTTCGGCCGCGCTGTCACTCCACCAGACCGTGAAACCGCACGTTTTCCGCGCCGCACGCCGCCGTGTCCCCGCACATAACTACAGCGGCGATATTTCGGTAGTCTGGACAGGATTTAGGAGCCACGGTTCCCCAACTTAGACTTTTAAATCCATGTGTGGGCATCCGTGTAGAAGTGGCCTGGTTTTCAAGGTGCACCTGCAGCTCCAAGCGACTCTCATTGCTCAGGGGGCACCTGGATGTGGTGTGTGTCTTTAAAAGCCTAACTTTGGACTTGGAATATGTATTTCGTGTAGGTGCTCTGTCAGAGTTATGTGCTCACGTTCAGCCTGCTCTTGTTCATTTCCTCCTGCAGTGTGAAGCAGGCAAATACAACTTATTGCCATTGTTCCTCTTCAAAATTAATTCTGAAATACCTTTTCCCTTTTTTCCTTTTTTTTTTTTTCTCCTGTCCTAGGTGGACTTTTCATGAGGAACACTGTTCAGGAGCACAGTGCATTTCGATTTGCTGTGCAGCTATACAACACAAACCAAAATACCACAGAGAAGCCCTTCCATTTGAACTATCACGTAGATCATTTGGACTCTTCCAACAGTTTTTCAGTGACAAATGCTTGTAAGTAAATACCTGGTTTTAAAAAATATATTTGTTATCTACCCTTGCATTCAGTCCCTTCCTGGTAGCCTAGAGTTCTTGGTCATACAATATAGTGTAACAAATGCATGTAGTAACTAGTGGTTTAGCAGATTTGCAGCATTATATGGAATACCTTAGGAAAAGTTCTCTTGCCACTTCATCCCCTTAGTTTTGTTTTTCAGGAAAACAGCCATGTTGTTGATATAGCAGTGCTGTGTAGCTGCAATCAGTGAATTGCTGCTGAAGTAAGATCCCTTTTCTGTTTAGGCTATAACCTAGCTGTGTGAAAAGGCATAATTTGCAAATATACTATGTAGGGAAAAAACAGAAACAACTGTTTAGAAGTGACTTTGAGGAGAAAAGGCTAGAGGGGCTTACTTGCCTCATCTGCCTTGAAATACTGAGTTATTTTCTTACAGTGAGAGTCCTGTGAAAAGCTGAGGAGACTGTAAGATGACACATACCGTTAGAGCTGAGAGGAGAGAAAATGGAATCAGAACGCTTGGCGTTAGGGGAAATAGCTCTGCACAAGCAGTGCATGCGTATAATTTGAGCTTTTATTAACCGAAGATACAAAATAGAACTTTGAGTATTGCTAATGTGGTGTTAAAATGCAAAATCTCTTTCAGAGAAAAGACTTGAGCGTGTTCTGCATTTTAAAGAGCATTCCTTTACCAGTAGGAGTTCCTGGATATTTGTTTTACTGATGTATCCAAATTTGGTTCTATACAAGTTTTATTGTAAATATTTGAAAATGAAAGGAGTTCTCTTCCAAGGTAACTAATGCACTCTGCAGTGTGGAGATATATGTCTGTACATGATCTAAAGGACTGCTGAATTCAATGTACTAAGTTTACATTATCAACAGATTTCCTCTCACAGTTTGCAGGTTTATACTCACAGTATAAAATGGTCAAAGAGGAAGCATTGTACTGAAATAACAAAGTACTGGAGTACAGAAAACTATTGTTTGCTTTAAAACAGTTCAGTGTTTTGAATAACTTACTTATTTTTTTATTTGCAGGAGACAGGATAATTCTTACATTCCTGTCCCACTGTATATTCTGAGAGAGTACATGGTTAAAAAATACACAGTAAGGAAGTATTTGGACAAATTTTGGACTCATAGTCTCACATATCCCCTGTGTGACTGCTTCTTGGTAGTGCAGTGTTACACTCTCCAAAGGGCTTTGAAGTAGGACCTTTAGAACTTTTGTGGGAGGGTTAATTATGTAATACACAATAAAAATATTTGGTAAAGTGGAAAAAAATGGTAAATAAAAGCGTGTCTCTACTTTGCGTCTTATTTTACTAATCCTGTCCAGCCTCAACAGCTCTTACAACAAACATCAGACTATTAATCCTTAATCAGTGTAATCCCTTCAAGAGGCTGTATCTCAAACAGTTTCCTAAATATCAATTATATGGATTTAAACTAAATATGTTGAACTGCTTGAGTGCTTAATTATTAATTGTTTTTTAAAAGTTGTTACTTGCGCTTCTCCCACCAAGACAAGTGATCCACACACTTGTTTAGGGGCAGTCAGTATATTTAGTCAGTGTTCCACTCATCTTCTGACATCTAATGATCTTTTTCAATGCTTATTAAAATCTCTGGCAATTTTAGTAAAATGGGATGGTTTTCTGTAGTACAAGGCTTCATGTTCCAACACCAGTATTACCAGTATAGTAAAATTGGGAAAACTTAAATCTCTGGAGAAACTGTAGACCAAAGAATATATACCTACAGTAACCTATTTAAAAGCAGAAGATGTGAAAAAAGAAACAGAAAGAAAGAAACGAAAGAAAATGAAAAGGTGACCTTGTCTGTACTGTGTCAACCATCTCATAATACTGTTGATAAGAAGAATACAGTGAGTCCAAGTCTCCAGTCACAGGCTTCAGTAGTTCAAAATACAAAAAACCCCATCAGAACAGTTGTTCTTTTGAATCTGGTACCAGTTATCTTTGAAAGTCAGAACACTAACGTGTATCAATACATTAGGATGAATTAATAGCACTTCACACTACCTGACCAAAATTCCAGTCTCTAACCATATCCTCGCTTCCTAGGGGAGTGGCAGATAATTTCAGTGTTCTGCCATATCCATGAAGGAATTCTTTCCACAACATTTTTACCTCACTTGGAGATAAGCATATATTGTCTCCAGTGCTGTCATACAGCCGTTTGATCAATATTTGCAATTGGCAGGATTCCATAGGAGAGAAACCTGCAGTGACTCTGCCTGCCTTCACTGGGGAGGGAGGCTGGGGCTGACTTTGTGGTGGGATAGGTACAGGAGCTGAGGGAAGATTGAAGAAAGGAGAATGCGTAGGCTGAGCCTAGTGCCTGTACTAGTCAGTATGCCTAAAACAATACTTTCTGTTCTCTTCTGCATTGATTTGTATGGTGGTGGCTGTAGTAAGTGTTCATGTGTGCAGGGATTGAGGGAGGCTCTGCTCAGAAAGACTTACGTTCTTACTGTACAGCTGCACATCCCGCTTGATGCAATCTGGTGCATTCCAGAGGAGGAAGAACCTCTTCTGAAGTATTCTCATGAGCATGAGAAAAATAGCCCACCTCTGGTATGGCAGATTTGGCAATATCCCAACATGGGAACAAACTTGTTTAGAAGCAAAAGAAAATTCCTTCCCTAAGCCCCTCCCTCTCATTCCTTTTTCAGTTAAATGATGCATAATCTGATTTATGTACATGTATTCCCTGCTTCACTGCTAGCACCAAGCCTCTTTCTCTGTATATTTAATTTACACACATTCATACAGTGTTTATCTACTCATTATTTATCTGCCCACTTAATTATTTAGCTGTATGATATCTTAACAGAGAACAAATGCAAACACAGATGAAAATTCCAGTGTATTTAAAGGTGAATATAAATTTATCATTTGGCTCTAGGGAAATTATTGCATTTCTTAAAATATGCAGCTTTTTGCTATCAGTAGAAACAGAAAGCAAGTTAACTTGACCTATGAATGTCTAAAATCAAAATCAGGTTTTATTTTCTTCAAAAATACTCATGTAGGGAGTCAGCTATCTTTTTCAGAGTAATATGAATTTAACAACTCAAAAATACAAATTTGTCACTGAAGCAATATCTTCCATGCATTTCTCACACTCTCTGATGAAGGATGTTAGTGTTAATGTTGAATTGTTTGTATAGTCCTGTAGATCATATTCCCTAGAAATAACCCACGTCTGTTCTGCTCTGCACTTGTAGTGCACTATACTAACACTGCTCCAGCCTCTGCAGTGTCAGCTCATTAGCACACAGATCTCATATTCCCTCTCTGCACTGTCATTGCAAAAAATTGCTGTTGTACACCTTTACAGCCAACAAATGTGCGCTTACCTTATGTACAATTTTCAAGAAATATTTAGAAAAGTAAACTAGACCTTATGTATAGTCTCCCTTGGATTTCTCAAAAGAAAGCATTTCTTAATGAAAAGCGTAGTTTTCATTAAAATCTGTTGATCAAGTAATGATAGTGGTGGGATATGTGCAGATGAAAAGGGGCTGTGATTGTAGAATCTAATTAATCTACAGATATTCCATCTCATAGCTAAACTATACCTATCAGCTGCAAATTCTCGTCCTGTTAATTTTTCTGAGTTTTTTCTGAAGTATCTGCTGAATCCAAAAATCTTTTGTATTTTACCAAATATAGATGTGTAGTGGAGTTTTCTTCATGAGCATTCATTTTTCAAGAGACAAAAAAAAAAGAGGGAAGATGCAAAGACGTGCTAACCTTAGGTTGCTAAAATCCTGTAGGTGATTGTATCGGCACTTTCTTGAAGGGATGTGATTTCAGACTTATAAAGATTTACTTTAGCATCCTTGCAGTCCTTGTCTCCTTCCTTTAATCTTAAAAATTCAGCTTGGAAGATTTTAATGGAAAAAGTGCATGTTCATTGTTGTAAGCGTTGCAGAAAATGGTACCTCAGGACTAGTAGCAGCCAGTTTTCCCAATTTCACTGTGTTACTCCCTTTCCCAAGGCACAGGTGTGGGGGTGTGTATGCTCACATGCACCCTCACTCCCACTTGTGCGCACGTGCATACACACACGTTTCTTTAGGTGCTGTTCAGCATTTCTTTTTGCCAGTGGGCAGATAATTTGCTTCCCTTGCATCTGTGTGCTCTTTGGCCAGCTGGCAAAGGACACTGATTCTGCAAGTGGTCAGCTCCCTTCTGCCAAAAGCATAAGCATGTGTTGCTGAAAGCATTGCCAAGTCTGGGCCATGTACTGGTGGTTTTGTGGGAGCAACGAGCACAGGAGAGATGCCTGAACTCTCCCAATATGGGATATTCTCTGGTTTCTCTAGTGTTCTGTGGTAAAACACCTGGAGATGTGCTTTCTGCACAGCTCTACTCATTACAGACCACTGAAAATGCCTTTTATGCTGCAGGATGTGCTCAAGTATCGTGTGTTACTGCTGCTGTATGACCAAGAAAAGCAGCTGGCTTCAGTTTAGGGGGTCAAAGCTTTTGCATTATTGGGTCTAGGTTGAAACATGAAAGGTGTATTCCAACTAACCTTTGTTTCCACTTCATGACAGATCAGGTGATTTGTCATTAAACTCAATGTGATCTCAGTGTTAGCAGAAGAAATCATACCACTTTCAAACTATGTTTTATTATTTCTCAAATTAATTTCAAAATAAGCTTACTGTCCTCTGCTGAATACGTGACATTGATGTACTGTTTAGATGTTAGGGTTCCATTTAACTCACACAGTAGAGATGGAAAGAATACCCTGCATGGATGGACGCTTTTTTGAGAAACTCCGAGTTCACCAAATGAATAAGGAGTAAAGCATGGTAAAGAGTGCCATTTACTTGTTTAGTTTTGGAAAGATTTTGTGCAGACACAGACATGAAATTGTTCACTTTTCCTGTATAGCGCTGGGTCTGGAGGATCCATGGGGCTATTAGGACGGGTTGGAGAGCTACTGATTAACTACACCTTCCCATGAAATGTATAACAGCTGTAGTTTATCTCAGGGAGGAAATTGAGATTGCCGTGATGGGAGACTTGCCTGTGGCCGAAGCTTTTAACAACAGAAAAGTCCCACAGTTTTGTTGAAGGCCGATTCAAGAGTTTGTCCAAGAGTGGCGGAAAACAGTGGGTTTCTTTCCTCCACGTTCAGTGTGTTCAGTGTCTGGGAGGTAGGAGGCCATTCTACTGCCAGTGTAGGACTGTTATGCAAGAAAGTGTGAAATGAGAGAGCTAATGTATTTTCAGTGGTTTTTTGTTGTCACAAATCATTGATTTAACATTTTCCATTTAAAGTACATATTTTGTCATTACCAATTTTAGAATGGTAATTTTGATTTAGTTTGGCATCCTTCAAGTGTTTTAGAATATGTTATTTTTGAAACAGCAACAGTGTGTTTTCATAGTTCATTTCAAACCAAGCCAACCCATATAAATAAAAACATGTGTTCCTTTATTGTGAGAAAGGTGTTAATGTGAATTGGTACTGGGCATTTAAGTTCCAGCCTGAGAGCAGTACTTTCTATGCTGCTGGGGAGCAGAGAGCACTGGAAGGCCATGGCCCCTTTGCTAAGGAAGCTCATAGGGCAGTCTAAAAACTCTGTACCTATTGTCAGATTTGCTGTATGAAGGCTTGTACTTCCACTAGAACAATGTGGTGATCTAAAAACAAAAATTTAGAAATGATTGATTTAGATTAAACGACTTTCTGTGAAACTGTGATGATCACTGCAGTGAAACAATTTCAAAATTTCATCCATGGAGATGTTTTTTCTTCTAAATATGTATGTGTTATATTTCCTGTCAGAGCCAGAGGCTTCCCTCTGTTGTATCACCTCCTTTATATTATTGTTGATCTTCAGAGTATCAGATGCCTTTGAAACTTCAATTTTGAAATTATCTTTTGAGTTTTCATGTGTAGTAATCTGATTGAGACTCCAGAGTAGACACTCCTGTTGTTTGTAGTCATTGCGGGTGGGCACTAACAACTACCACACAGCCTCACAGTACACACTCTGGCCTGACTCTGCTGGGAAGCTTGGAGATACTTCTATATCACCAGATACAGAATGCAGAGTTCATTTTATTAGTGCACAGCAATGTGTGAAATTCAAAGGCAGTGAGTGCCCTTTCAGTTGATCTTACAAAGATGTAACTATTAGTGGTGAAACTATCACATACGCACAGAGCAAGAGAGAAACAGGTGATAGGGTTTCTGTGTAAAGAGTGAATGTAGGAATGAGTTACATCAGTGAATCCACTGAGCAGTCATTCCTTCATATCCTCACCATTGTGTCTGAGGCTCTGGATCTGTTTTATCATCTTAACTGTTTCCAAAGTAGTAAGTGGCAATGTGCAGTCCTGACACGAACACCACACAGGAGGCACAGAAGCCCTTATGTGTGAGGATCAATCTGCAGAGACCCAGTGCTGTGGATAACTTGCCCAGGCACTTGTAGAAAGGGCAAATTGCTGTCCTGGAATGGGCAATAGCCCAGGTGAGGACTCTTCTGCTGGAATGGAGGGACCTATCTGGTCACTTGTATGTAATTATTTTGCCAGACTGTTTGATGTTTCAAATACACTGAAAGTTTTTTTGCTTGGTTTGATTCAAGTGCAATTTACATGTTTGCTTTCAGTCCACTTATAACTTAAGTGATTGGCTTTGGTCCTGCCCTTGTGTTAGGCTGGTATTTGCTGGAGTTTATTCAAATGTAGTGTTTGAAATTCTGGTCAAGAATTTTAAAAAGATGCAGGGCTGTATGGGGACTTCACTAGCTTGAGACTTTCTTAGTAAAAGGAATGTCTTTAAAATTCTATGCAGCTGGGTAAGAGATAGCTAGTCTGATGGTATATAATCTGTGCATACTCACTCATTTTATGTATAAATCATTATTTTCACACGTTTTTCTCCTGAGCTGATGTGTGTAATGGTGCTTGCTGATTTCAGCGTGGGTACTTCTGTCACATGCAAATATCAAGCATTTGGGCCTGGCCTATCTAGTAAAGGGACTGAACTTGGGAAATGGTGGAATCCTCTGGTGGCTCATAGCATAATTTGGAGTAAGTTGATTTGTCCACACAAACACAGTCTGTAGCACAGTAGCACAGTTTTGCTATCTCTTACACAAGGGTAGTAAAATTTACCTCTACCTCACAGGTATTGCAAGACTGTTTCCAGTAAAAAACTTGGAGAGCTTAGGCTAACAGCACCTTCTTCAATTTATTGATCACTTCTTCCACTCCCTAAAAAAACCAACCCCAAAACCAAAAAACAACCAACAAAACGAAGAAACAAAAAGTAAAAAATATACCCACCAAAATCCAGCCTACTTTTGATCCTATTGAAAGATGAATTGAAATTGGCAATTAAAATGTGCTGTCCTTGCTGTAAGATGTTCATTCCCACTGATGGACCTGGGAGAACATGTGTCACAGCTGTACAGCAAGCCAATCTATCACTTGGCAAAGGAGGAATCTTCAGCTCTTTACCTCAAGTAAGCAAAGCTGTTGGAGAGAAAAGAAATTTAATAATGGGAAGTTTTTTGTCTCCTGTGCCCTTTGGGTCTTTATAATAGGTATGGTCCATACTACAGCAGCACAGCATATGCCCAATTCTTGCCTACCTCACCCCACACTCAGACTGCTTATTTGAGTGATGAGAGAAAGACCTATCTTTACTGGAAATGCTGCTGTCTGTTGATTTCTCCCAGTGAGGTGTGTAAAACGTGCTGTAATCAGTATCTCACAGCTGCCAGCTTTTCCAAGAGATGTGCAGCAGTGCATTTCAGGGGTTGCTGCCTCCCGTGATTTCTTTGTCTCATTTCCATTTCAGAGATCTTAGTCTGATGTAGGTGCTGCAGCCCACTTAGTGAACATGGATCAGGTCTTGTGGATTACAGGGTTGCTACATCATGACACACATCTTGATTTGTCTTTGTACTCTGCTGTGCATGCTAAATTCCCTAAAATCTTTTGGTGTTTGTCATTGTTGTCATTTGTGTTTTTCTGCTGTGGGGGAGCTGCAGGGGGGAAGATGGCTTGGGGAGAAGTAGTAATGGGTAAGTTTTTTCAGGTGATGGACTTTTTGTAGTCTTTCTAGAGGAGAGCATGATGAAACACTGATTTTTACCAGTTACAGAGGTTTTGTCTTCTTAGACTTTACCACTCGTGTCACCAAGTTTGAATTCTAATGAGGTCTGCTGGTCAGAAAACTCAAGTTCACTTGCATTCTTTTTTTCCCAGCAGTTAGAGGAGAGCTAATTAGTGTCTATTGATTTGCAAAGGACTGACCCCAAGTCTAACCTTGGACTGAATCAAAACTGTTAGGGGGATTCTAAATTGTCTAGCAAGTTTAATGTACTCACCCATCTTTCTCTGAAGTGTTTGTGCAGTGGTCAAGTAGCATCTCAAGAGTGACTTCACTACTGTTGTGGAATACATGAAAAGTACTTGGACCTAAGGAAATGCTGAATGAGCAAACATTCTGCATAATACCTACTATCCAACTCTGAATTTCTTTTTTAAAACATTGGTTTTTGTGCCTATTTGCTTATGACTTCTTGATTAATAGAAAATAGGGCTAAAGAGAAAAAAGGTACATGATCATACTGTGCCAGCTAATCCTATTTCTTTCCTACTTCAGCCATGTCAGCAGAGTGATTCTCATGACTAATGATAGTTTTTATATATTTATATTGAATGCCTCAGCCAGCTCAGACCTACTTCCTCTATTGAATCATTGTCCCACTGTTCTGTGCATCCCAAAAGCTAATTGTATATCCCAGAATAACGTGATGGGAAATGATGGGAGCTATGTGACTTGCTAATTTTTCATTTCAGATGTAGTTCCAAAAAGGTTTTAAAGACTTAGCTTGAGATCAACCAGAAAATGAGAGAATTAAAAATAAAACCGTTTTTTAATAGTTTCAGATATAAAATAAAATTACTCAGCTTCAGTTTAAGTCAGATGTTTTGTTTTGGAAATGATGATTTCTGTTTTGTGCATTTTTTTTTTTTCGTGGTTGAAACAATTTGGTGAAGCTTATGCAAGTTAGCAAGATGTTTCTGCAGGCATGAGTCTGCCTTTTTCAGTGTAAAGGCACCTGTTACTGTCCAATTTTTATAACAACATATAGATTACAGATGTGAATATAAAATCGTGTGTAGAAATTGGAAGAAGCTGTCTGCTTTTTTTCAGGGTATATTGTTCAAACTGCTTGTGATGAATTTTATGGATAGATGACTTTTGTCGGTCAAAGTATGGATAGCATGTCTTTCCACACCATCTACAGGCAATTTACTTTATTACCTGGAGAGGCAGTGAGATAAGCCCAAAATTGATCAAAATGAGACCAGTTAACCCTCCTGAAGTTTTCCACTGCTCCAGTTTGGCACTCCAGGTGCAGAAGCTGATTTAAAGCATGGATCAGTGTAGCTTTACTACATGCAGTGGGTAGTAAATGTTGTGAAGGTTTCTGCAACTGCGGTGTCTTGTTTCCAAGATGTGTGTTCATATGCATCAGGTGTGCTTTACTGAGAGTTACTTTGTTCTATATAACACAAAAAGAAATTGCAAGTGGTGATACTTAGTTATGCATATCTGCAGTGACCACTGGGACCTAATGTTGAAAAGAAGAAAAAAAAAAGCCTCTGTATCCCATTAAAATAAATAGGGGCAGTCAAAATACATAATGGGATCTTCCTCTGATGTGATTTACATCAGGGTAGATTTGGAGTAGCTCTGTGAAGTCAGTAAATGCTAAAAGCAGAATGGTCCCTCCTGGGATGTTCCTGGCTCTAAGTTGGGAATGTGGGTCCAGGACAGCCAATGGATTCCTCAGGGGAGACTCTGAACCTCTTAATCAGTAGCACACCTTTCCTCCAGGACTGTGCATGTTGTCCAAACTCTTGACTTCAGCAACTAACTGAATACACCCTTGTGTTGCATTGCATGTTATTTCCTTCTGGAACTTTGGGAAATTTAGCAAAATAGTCACGTTCAGCAGTAATAAGTGTCCCTTTATAAATGATGCTGGGTATCTCAGAAGTATCTGTAATAGACTGTGTAGAGCAGAATCTGCCAAGAAAAGATTTTGTTTCTCAATTGAAACAAAATAGTGTAATTCAAATAGTCTCCAGGAGAAAGTGCTGACCCTGCTTTTAGCAGAAGTCACTTATACCATGTCTACTTTCAGATTTCCTTTTTTTTTCCCCTTTCCCCACTACATGGATATTTTTTGTAGCTGTGAAGCTTTCACTACTTTTCTCTGCATCAGTTTATGTATTTTGCAATTCTTTTATGAATAGAGACTGTGTGACATTAAAGACCGTAGACTCTTCTGTGAAATTTAACTCATTGTGTCTCTTAGGTGCTTGCATGAACAGTGATAGTCTTGGCTGAAAAATATTGCACCTTTTTCTGAGTCGTTCTAGAGATAGTTCAGGAGCTGGTCTCTGGTAGAACAGGGTCTTCTGCCAGAAGCAAAAAGCTAACAATTTATTTTCATGTGTAAAAACATGCTGTTGTTTTTTATAAATAGGGAACCTGTTGTAGGTAGTGATGCTGCTAACTCCTGCATCCTGGTCAGGTTCCAGCTTGGATCAGCATCAGCATAAATCAGTTATACTCCTGGAGCTTTATTTAGATAAATTATCTGCACTTCCTGTCTCAAATTCTTTTTGTGTTGTTCTGCAGTGCTAGTCACTGTTTCACATAAGATGCATTTGAGATTTGAGGCAATCTCTGCATACGCTGGAGGATATAATTTGATATTAAAGTGTATTTTCCTTGCAGGCTTTTCTGCAAAGATTCTGTGCTTCTTTGGTATTGTCTGGAGATTCTCTGTGTTAATAAGAATTGTTTTGTTAATTGATTCCAGAATCTGTTGCTCTGGAATAGTCTGCCTTAGTCAGGATCTCCACATGAATTTTAAAATGGCATCTTTCGGGACAAAATTCTACTTTCTACTATGTTGTCTCTAAAACTCATTATATCAGGCCAGTGTATTTCTTGTATATGCTGGCTTGATTTCAGTTTACAGAAACATTCTCTATAGGGGGATTAAAATCAAAATTAATTGTGTTTTCAGGAAGCCTGGGTGAAGCTATATGTGAGATATGAATAATTTCAGTTTCTCAGAAATTCAGCTCTAGTTGTGTGGAGTACACTTGAAAAAGTATCTGAAAATGCCAAAGACAGGAGACCTTCTTCTGCAAAATGGATGTGAGAAGGGCAGAAGTAGTTTGGCAGTCTCCCCTGCTATCCTGCCTTCCTCATTCCTGGATGAAAGAAGCTGTGGAAGTGTAGAGCATTAAGATCAAACCTCCTGGATAATCAGGACTGTGACTTTGTTCTGCATGACAGAGACGGGCCTGCAGTTCCTGCTGCTGCCTGCCTTTTCCACTGAGCCTGCCAGCAAAAGGATCAATTAGTGCCAACTGCAGGAGTGCAGCTCCCTGACAAAGGCCTGTGTCCACTTAGAACTGTTCATTTAAGCTCTCATTATGAACTTCAGGTTAATAACAGCGCATGCTGCTACCTCAGCATTTACCTGAAACTGAGAGCCTATTTTACCAGTTTAGCCATCCTCCTACCTAGTTTTTTTGCAACTGAGTCCAACTTGAAATCTCCAGAAGTGTATCATGTTGTGCTATGATGATTACAGTTACAGCGTGTAGAGATTTTTTTGGCAATATATAATAAAAAGTAGTAACTTTAAAATATGGATGACCAAAGCAATAAAGATGTGCAGCTTGATAAATTCACCCATTCTTAAAAGCTGGCTTTTCTTTATCAAAGTCCTGCAGACAATTTTACTTTAACAATAAAATCAAGGCTTTAATTTTAAAACATCCAGAGCCTACCTCATTTCTCAGAGGTGTAGAGGCAGCAACTGGGTTGTGAGGTTCCCCTGTTTGTCCTCTGGTAAGTGAGTGTCCTCTTTTCAGAGAAGTTGGTGCATTCAGCTGTTGCTGTTGGCGGTTATGCTGGAAGCATCGTACTGCAGTGTTGGCTTGGTGTGGCTGAGCGTGCTGATTGTCATTAAACTAGCAGTAAGCTTGTAAATTGGATAATGCTACAAGTTAAAGATTATTTTAATTGCCGGAATATAAATTTTCTGAGCTTTAAGACTGAAAAGTGATTTTGGATGCAAGATGGAACAGTGTGACTTTTGAAGCTTGGTGCAGCAGCAGTTTGGTTACCTGGGTGCACACAGATGTGCTATTGCTTCCTGCTCAGACTGTGTTCAGAGGGCTTGAGCCATTTCTGCAGAGCTCATCTGATGGAGTTTCTTTGTAGCATTACACTCCATGTGAAGGAGCTAAGGTGATGGCCTTGGCTCCCATTCATCATATCTGCAGAAAAGAATTGCTGCAGTCCAGTGGTGTATTGAGCTCTCTGCAGTGGTGGCTTACGGCACCACAAATCCTGCCTGGAAGCCAAGGAGTGCCAACCTCTAGGTCCTTGGGAGAACTATCTTTCCTCTGTTTTCCCTAGAGCACTCATCAGGCATCTTGTAATTCGTACAGTGAAATAGGATAGAAAACGTAGTAAGAATTCCCGGTGGTTAGGAGATTTTCCTGCAGGAACAAGAGGTATGTGCTTCAGCCCAGGGCTGGTGACCCACCAACGTGCAAGCAGCAGTGGTGTTGCAGTACTTGTCCACAGCCCCGCAAGGCTGCCAGGGACAGTCACTACAACCACAGCAACTGATCTTTTTCACTTTAGAGCTTTGGAAGCTTTCTTTGGGATCTGTACTCCACAGGGATGTGGTTTTTCCCTTTAGTCAGCTGTCTTTATTCCTTTTCCTCTGTTCTCTGTTCTTGCTTTGCTTTTATAGATAGGAGCATAATTTTTTTAAAAAGAGCTATTTCATTCCCAGAGACAGTGAGCAGGCCTGTGAATGGCACCTTCTGTTCCCCATCTGCCCGGGTTCACCTCGCGCCCATCAGCCTTGGCGTTAGTCTCACTCACATGGAGCTGTTTGGTTTGTTTTGCTCTCAGTAACTCTTTTGAGAGTGGGCAAGTTTCACACTGAAGTAGTTAAAATCCCCAAATTTGCTCACATTTCCTTTTAAGTGACACTAGCGTAAGTCACTACCCAGGCTGGGTTTGCTCAGATCACTGGAGCTTTCTATGAATCCAGTTTGACTTTTGAAGTTTTTACCAGTCCTTGAGATTGTGTGAGTTTCCTGCAAAGCTGGAACTACTGAAGCACTGGAGGGATCTTGGAATTTTCAGTGGAGCCTGTATGTAAATACAGTAACTGTGTGAATGAAAAACCAACAGTAAAATTCATCAGCATTTCTTTAGTTTCTTGAAGGCTGCCATGCCTTCTGCACTGATATGAGACTTCTGCAGCTCCCAGTGATGAACCCCCTGAAACAAATGACTGAGATTAGTATTATTTATAGATAACCACAGAGATCATTCATCCTTCTCAAGCTGTTTATTTTTGGGCAGCCCAGTGAAACTGATGAAATTGCCAGTTGTCTGAAATGCTGCTGCCAGTTGTTTGAATGAACAGTATTGATTATAGTTACAGGACTATTCATCTCATACTGGCACGCATACAATACATGGATTATAAAAATGTTGTCTCTGTTGACAGCTGGGTTATGAAATGATACACTGAATTATATGTCCTTGCAGGCAGTGTCTGCATTGACTTTTCTTACCCTAATTCAAAAGTATTAAAAGTTACTTGAAGGAATACAGAATGGAGCATCAGACTCTGGAAATATTAAAGTACCTTTGTTAGAAACAACCAGTTGACAAATTTATGTTGAAATGAGGTATCACAGCAAAATTCCAATGAGTATTAACTGGTTTAAACCATTTTCTGCTGTGGAGGTGAAGAACATTTTGTTTTATTAAAAGACTAAAGGACTTCTTGGAAGTTGCAGATAGAAAAGAGACGATTTAAGTGTACTCTATTGCCACAGTTTTGTTTTAAAATCAAAGAAAACCTTGAGACAAGCCCTGTTTGCAGTGCATACAATAGTAGTCTTCTGGCTTCAGAGCAAGTACCTTCACCTTTCTCTTTTCTATTTAAAAAAAAAAATGCATTGGTGCAGTGATTGTGTTTGTCTACAGTTACCCTCAAAAGTTTTCCATTCTTCATTCTGTCACGTACTTAATGGTGTGTATCCCAGTGGCCTGCGCTGTTCCATCACAATGTCGTTTGCCGTGGGGTTCACTGGAGACAAGGTCAGCAGATGGCCTATGGGCTGTGGAACAATCTGTTCTCCTAACTTGAATGAGTTAGAACCCCAAAAGTTGAAAGAAAAGCTCCTCTCACATTTTAGAGAATGTGCTCTCTCATTGATATGTTGCTGTGTATTTGAAGTATTCATATTTTGAAAAAGTGCGATCATTAAATAAAGATTAAATAGATTAAGTACTGCACTTGAAAATTTCCAGTCTTACTTTGTAGCCGTGAGTGATTGAAAATAGATTAAAGTGCTCAGAGCGTTTTTATTTTAGTTTTACTCATGCTTACTTGTTTATATCTGAAATAACACCACTGCCTCCAGCTGCTGTCCTAAGAGCAGACTTTCCCTATATTTACCTGAACTAATTGGTACATTGAACATAACTTCAGTAGTACAGAGTGGTGGCAGAACTGTAAAATGCTAGGGTGTGTTTTAAAATGTGTTTGCAATTGTAGCCAATTTATTAAATAATTCCATTTAAGGTTTCATTGAATACCTAAGTCCAGGTCACTCCAGCTGGAGTAGATTGACTTATCATGCCTCATGGAAACAGATCTATGTCACTATGGTTCTTAAAATGATATTTAGCAGTTCTTTTTGGCAGCACAATGTATAAAAATGTTTACAGATTTGCTATGAATTTGTGTGTTGTTCGGTTGCCAAAGAGTCATATTCTTCCTCAGCTTGCATTACTTGTGATAGCTTTCAAGTGGAAAATTTTTTACCATAATTCCAGGTTTTTCACAGAATGAACTACCAATTTCCTGAATAGAAAAATAATTTTTTCTCTTGTTCTTTCTTTCTATTCCTTCATAGTCTAAGATTTTTTTTTTAATCTGTAAAATTTGTAACCAAGAAAAAGCTTCATTTGAGCATCTCTTGTCATTGGTTTTTCAGATCCTAGCAAGCCACTTTTTATCTGTCTGCTTCCCTCTGCTTGCTTTTCCTTTGTCTCGGTCTCTGCAGCGAAGCTGTTCTAATACCACCACTTTAATTGATGATGTTTTATTCTTAAATTCTTTCTCCAAAAATTTAATCTCCTCTTATGAGATGGGATATACTCAGTCTCTGTGTAAGTGGATGAGTTAGCAGAATAACTATCCTACGTGTTCATGGGAGAATAGACACCCCCATACCCATACTGTCAGCAGAGAGAGATGGATTCTGTTGATAATGTGTGGTGCAGTGGCTGACAAGATACAGTAGCAAGGATAAAACACTAGCGACTGCACTTGGCAAAATTTAGTGGTCTCTTCAGCTGTGAATGAGTCTGCTTAATTGTTCCCCTGCTGAAACGGTGCATCAGAACAGTTGTGATGGCTGAACTTTCTCCTGCTGCTCATAAACCAGTCAGACTGTAAATGCAAACAGTAGGTGCTCCCCTTACCTCTAATTAAAGCATGGATGTGAGTTTGACTGTTCAGCTGCAGTGTCAAGTTACTCACAAAGCCATCTTGGGAGGCGATAAGCAGGTATTTTTGCTAGATACCTTTGCCTTTCTGGCTTCCTCGGCAGAAAGGACAGCTTGAGGGTGAAGAAATGTACAGTCATGAATCGCTCTTTTTTTCTTTTTCTTTTTTTAATTATATAAAATGGTGACATTTCTACAGTTCATTTTCGTGTAAAGAGGAAAACTTTCTGTGAATCCCAAGGAAAGGTATCCTTCCCTAAACAGAATTGTCTCATTCTTCTGTGGAGTTGCAATATGACTGCTTCTGTCCTGCTTATGTTTTAAAGATACAAGATCAATTGTGGTAATAAAGATTTCCTGTGATGGTTATCTGGCTTCTTGAGAAAAGAATGGCAGAGGAAGAAATAAGAAAGGGTGATAATGTCATTTGAGAGGTTGCTTGTATAGGGCTTGTAGCTAAAACACCTTATTTAATATTCTTCAGTGTTATGGGCTCTTACCATAAGGGCATTAACATCTTGTCGGAGAACTTGGATGTTGAAACTGGACATCCTGATGTCCAAACTTGCCTTTCAACAGTCTACTCAGCTGTGTGGATATTCTAATTCAGGCCAGCTTTGTTCTTTGTGAATACCAGTATCCATTACAAGAGGAAATCTGTGTAATCTCTTTTAAATATCAGTTGGGGTGAGTTGTGTTGTCTTTCAGGAGAATAAGAAAGTTCTTCACCTCTACCATCCTTCCAGATGGTACACCCATTCAGGTAGCTTTTTCTAATCTTGGGCAGCAATTGCATTTTTAAACACGAAAACTCTGATTATGCTGTTTTAGAGGAAGAACCCTTCCTCTTGTGATTGACAATTCTTATTTTTAAGAACTTTTGGGTTTTATTTATATTTTTCTTTTGATTCAAGCTTGGTTTTATTCTTTTTCACTGCAGTTGTGTCATGGACTAAATGTATATCTTCTGTTTGTGCGGACAATATCTGCTTATATCAAGGACACAAATTTTAAAATTATGTGTAGAGCAGCTTCTTTGTGTAATATTACTGTGATCTGTACTATTTCTTAATAAGCAACACCATATTATTGCTCTGTTCCTGAGGAGAGTCTCACAAAGATGAGTTACGTTTTCCAGAGTGAGATTAATTTCTCACTTGCTGCCTCCCCCCTGGTCTCCCAAAACTGGTATTCCGAAATAAATCTTCTAGGAGAAGAGTTTAATTATCTTGCATTTCCCATATTGTTGGCTCTAATTAGCTGGCTGTGCTTTGGATTCTCGCTCTCATTTGGGAAGTTTGAATGGATTCTGTCGATAAACAGTTTTAGAAAGAGACTTCAGAATGTGGCTTGTCAGAAGGGTACAGCTCTGTAGAGCATGATTCGTTTCACTTATTGGCTTGACCCAGCACATGTATTCTGCTTAGCTGAAATCATGAAAATCCTAGATACTGGATTTATTTACATTTGTTCAAACCATCTTTTTGGTAAAAGAAAATATTTTTATTGTGACATTTTCATGGTTTTCTTTATTCGCAGTAATACTTTCCCTGTTATGATTTTATTCATTAATTATATGATAGCAGAATATATTTTATTTGAGAACAGGTTTGGGTGCTGGGAGAGAGGAAGAATAGGACCAAGTATGTGAAGGGAAGCCGCAATTTGGAAGAGGATCTGGAACCGAGAGTTAAATTGCACTTCTTTCTAAGATATGAAATGGCTTAAAAATACTCACTTCTAGGGGACAACATTGGTGTGTTTGCTGGTGCTGTCTGGAAAGATTTTCAATTAGTGTATCATAGGTAGATTTTATGGAAGAGAAAGTTTTTTTAAAGAACAGAAATTAAATCATTTGGAACTAATGTTTAGCCCATACACTACATTATCCTGTTACATTCAGTCTCTCTTTCTGTTCCTATAGTACCTCAACCAAGTAAGAGGAAAGATTCAGTGTAGTTTTGTTTTGATTCCTCCAGAGTGAGGAGGAGGCTCCTGTTAGCTGGCTACCACTGAATCCTTGTATGACCTGATAATTTTGATGGAATGAAATATTACTATCAAACATAGATTAAAACAATAAAATCCCACAAGTTCTATGCTTACAGAGACAGGGTTAATTTATGAATTAGATATACTTATGTAAAATTATTTCCTGCGGTATTTACTCATAGCACCAACATGACAGTCAATCAGAGGGGAAAAAACATTTCTTCTTTTTTTTTTCCTTTTTCCCTCTCATTTTTGTAAGTGGCAGCAATTGCTGACTTGTTATAGGATTACATTCCTGTGTTTGTTAGTCCCATCACTTTGTCATCTTTTTATTTATCCAATAACAAGAAAAGAGAAAGAACCGTATGTAAAAGTATACTGGTAAATCCATAAACAATTTTGAGCAGTCCATGATTTTTCAATCCATGGTTTGTTTGATATGGTTTCTGTAGGTCACAGAACTTTTTGAAATACTGAAATATAATGACAGTGCTTAACTAAAACTAGCAATAACTTGCGTTTGCATTTCTGGCAAGTTTTTGCAGACTTTTCTTGATTTAGTGGAAAACTGTAAAGGTCAGTAGCTTGCTAGGTATCCATACAGGAATTTCAGGGTTCAGAATCATGATCCTAACCAGAAAGGGCGTTACAAGTGTATTATTCTAATGAGAAAGATTAGAAACAAATCAGAATATTTTTAAATGTGTCACATTTACTTACAGCAGATTCAACAGTGAGTTTAGCCCCAGGGGCAAGGAATAGCATAATAGAGGGACTTGAATGCCTGCTTTTCTTTTATAGGTGATATCTGTAGAATAGGAGGAAAGAAATATTGTCTGGGCTTCTTTGGGAAGCTTGGAAGAGCTGATGAATTCATCAATCCCTTTTATGCAGCTCTTCTGGAGGATTTAAATCTTCCTGTCTTCAACTTATTAAACTATTATGAGAAAGTCATTCTATTGTTATCAAATTCATTTTTCTTATGGAAGTTTCTGTGCTATTTTTGTTATAGTCACTGATAACATTGCCGGTGGGAAGGAGGGCTTGGACTGGCTCGTGCAAATGGAACATACATGGAGAAAATCAGAGTACAAAGAAGTCTTCTGTGCCTATAGCTGGCATTGCTTAGAAAATTAGGTCTCTTAAGCCTCCTAGTATAGTCTGGAGAGACACTTCACTTAGTCCATTAATCTATCTGAAACAAATAAATCTATTCAAGGCCTACAAAATTTTCAAGTCCAAAAATAGTCTGTTGATGGGACACTGAAGAAAGCTTGACCCTGTCAGGTAGTTGGTTTGAGAATCAGAGTAGGAAAATTCAGTAGCAGTAGCCCAGCATCAGCTCCTACAATGTATCAATTTAATCAAATACAAGGGCACATTATCATAGCCCTTTCTGTTGTCTGCTGCTTAGGCAGTGTAGAATTACATGAGATGCATTTGTGTGTGATGCAGAGAAAGAGAGGTTTCCTGGTTTGGAACCTTTGTGATGAACTGCTTTTTGCTGAATGATGTGAATGCTTCTCTTGACTATTACACGGGCTCTAACAAGAGACAAATATTTTAAATTTACTTTGAAATTGGCAGTGGAATTTTCAAGTTAAAATTCAGAATCATTAATCTGTAAAACCTGGAATATATTGTGAGTTACTTTATAAGAAATCAGTAAAGCAGAAATTCAGTATGTTTTTATTTGGTAGGACATGGGTACATTTAAATTAAAGTAAGGCATTATTTACAGTTTCTAACAGTAGTCGCATATTAGTTCCTATTCTGTTGTGCATAGCAACCTGATTTTTTAAAAGCTTTTTTGAAAGGCAGCTGAAAAATTAATTGAGTTCATTGAGTTCATGAGATGGTTCCTCCCATCCCTGTGTCTGCGCCTGCTGTGAATAAGGGCTGCCCAGCCTCCCGAGCCTGGTCATGTCATCCAGAGCTGGCAGCGACTCTCTGCAGTCTCATCTCTTAAGTTTCTTCCTGTCCTTAGCACAATTTTGTTTCATAGTTGACCTCCCAGAACAGGTGGTGCTGCAAACAAGGGATGGGGGCAGGCCTTCAGGGTGATGATGGTCTTCTGGAAAGAGCTCATCCTGCAGCTCACTGCAGAGCTTGAGGAATGGTACAGCCCTGTGGGAAATTGCCTTAAGGCAGAGAGATTTATTGCCATCTGTCATCCAAAGTGCTGCAGTTGAGCTGTTTGGTAAATTGGATGTCAGAACTACTGTCCTAAAGATACACACTGCCCTTTTGAGACTGTTTCTCCCAACTCTGTTCTGATTTGGGTGTTGCATGGTTGTGTTTCAGACAGTGGTGAGACTCATCTGCTTGTTCCTTGGCTGAAAAAATATCCCCTAAATGGGATAATTCCTAATGGTTTGTCAAAAACTGATTGAGAGCTGAAGTGTCTAACTGAGGGAAGGCTCCACAGTGCATTCCTCCTTAGCAATTCATACTTACTTTCTGCCATAAGGATTAGCGTTTTTGTTCCCAAAACCAGAAAAGGCTTGGATAGCGTTGCAGCAACATTGCTGTTTTGGACTTCCCCCTGCTTCATTTTTCCTCTCTTTTTTGAGTTTACTCAGTAGTTTTGCAGGATGCTTGGAATTTATTGGTGTATACAAGCAAGTTGTTAACAGATTTAGTGATTCTTGTAAAAAGCCAGAGAGAAGAATGTTTTTGATACTTCTAATAAAGTGTCAGAATGTTTTCAGAAGAAAACTGATGCTTGCTAACCATGTTTCCAGTAGGGAGGAGCTGTAATGTAATCCAGAATTTTTTGGAAAATATCTGTGGTTCTATATCCATTTATATTCATGCTGATGAGACCGCAAACATGGTAAGATCACAGGAGGATTCTCTGGCCTGGATGATGTTTGTGAATAAAAGAGTTTCTAACTCACAGGAATGGAAGTTACCTGAGTCTTCTTTCTCATTTTCTGTTAACTCTCCTAGTAAGTGAGAGAGAGAGAAGGAGAGGGAAGGAAGGGCTGTACTTCGAAGGCATGGATTTACAGGTGTTTTACTGGTAGGAGAGATTTTAGTAAGCATTAGCAGAAGAGAGACTAAGGAAGTGTGGAAGTGTAATGGTGTAAATCAGACTAAATCATCTGACAACCCCTCATACAGCTAGATTGTCATGCCTCATGGAAGGAGCCCACCAGAGTGAGCACCGTGGTAATTTGACCCTGATCTCTGATTCAGTGTCTTAAGCTGACACCTGCTTCAGTCTGTGTCTGCCCATCAAAACACCTAAGCATGTTCTTAAATTTGTGCACACAGCTTTGGGATGTAGGACATTAAGCAAAATCTTCTGTGTATGTAGAGCAAGGTTAATTAAATTGTGGTTCTTCAGGTGTGTGTGTTCTAGAGAAAGTGAAGTGCTGCCCCACACTGCCACTGTCTCATGACACACCAGCGTTCTGATGAGGACTTCTAGGATCTCTTGATCCTAGAACCAAAGGGCTGGCCTTGGTATGAGGCAGTTAGCTCTTGTCTATCAAGTGAAGATGTGGGAAGAGCCCCACTTCTCTATAAGCATCACTCATACCTCTGCAGACCACAGTCTCATGCTGTTGCTGATGAATATTGAGATTTTTCTGTGCTTATGAATGTAGCAGCATCTCATGGAGCACAAAAAATACATGTGCACTGTGTTAACATTTCACTACACAGGTGGCTGAGAGCAGACTTTAAACCAGTATTTAAAGCTATGACAATGTGTCCAAACCCTCTGAGATTAACAAATAATTTCAAACTAGGTCTGTCTCTCTTGGCCTCCCTTTCCCCCTCTGAAAGGGCAGCAATCAGTTAAGAATTAGCATGTAGCAATGTGACTATTCTTTCACAATCAGGCTTTTACTGTACCATTTCCATCAATTTTGGCTTCCACATTATTCAGCTGTGCACCAGACAACTCTTTTGTTATGTGCCAATTAACCCAGCTTGATAAATAGTGATTATGCATAATTTATAAAGAATAATATTCTTGTTGTTCCCTGTAAATAAGGCACTGGCTTAGCTAAGGGTAGTGGTCTGTGAATTACTGTCAGATGTGATCATGAAGGTCCAGGAGGCTGGTAGCAAGAAGAACTCTGAGGGCTAAGGCAGATAGAAGTAATATCAGGAACAAAAATAGATGGGAGGCTTTTGTAAGGGCATTTGGGGTGTTGATGTGGCATTTTTGTAGTGTGCGCTTTCAGTGTGAATAGGTCTCTCAGTTCTAGTCCAGCTTTCACTGAATTCCATGTGAACTTCTCTGGTGATACTGGTGGGTGCTTTATTGGACCCCTAAGGAGCATCTTCAAATAATTTCCCTGGCTCCTGAAGCCAGTTTTCACAGCCATCCTGTTTCTGCTTCTGTATTAACTGATCTGAAGCCTCTCAGACTGTTAAGCTGACAGCAGTGGAACACAAGGGTGAGAACTGCATAGCCCCATGAACTTTGAGTAGAACAGGGGAGGAGATACAGAAATGTGAAATCCAGTCCACTGGTCCAGGATGTACTTGCAGTGACAGTGTTTGATGGAATAACATTGCAGACCCTCCAGGAAATTGTGAGGGACTGTTGCTTTGGGTAAACTGGGCTGTCTGTCAGCCAGCACCGTGCTCTGCAAACATAGAGCCAACTGGAAACCCTCCAGAGCTGGAGGCTGCTTGCACAGCTGCTGTTTTGGTGTTCGCATCCCTGTTCTCCTTGAACAACCTTAGTCGTGACCTTCACCTCCTGGTGAATTTTACCCAGCTCAGTTCTTCAGGTGTGTCGGCTACTTCCCCTCTTCTATCTCATCCTCTGTAATATATCCCCACAGGCCTATAAATGGCACCACCTCAGCAGACTCAGCTCATCTTTCATCAGACTGCCAGAGCTTTGTTTTGATTTATTGCCTCTCATCACAGTGGCCCAGAATGAAGTCAACTTCTGAAACCACTTAGGGAAGGATCTGCTGAACAAGCCTACATTTAATAATATGCTTCTGCCTTTTTACTTCCTCCACACTGAGATGTTCCAGTGATATAAGAAATCCCTTCAGAGTACTGGGGTGCTGGAGATCATGGCTGCTGATTCGCAGCTCTGAGACACAGCATTGCCTTCAGCTGCAGCTCTTTGGTTAAATCCTGTGTTCTGCCCGACATCCTCAGCTGCAAAATGCTACCCTGTTCTGATAGGCATGACTTATTTTTTTCTTTATACCACAAAGCTCTTTCCTTCCCTTAGCCTGTTATTTAAAGTATTGTTAAGACAGATCCTCTCTGAAGAAGATCACAATAGTGAAGTGGGTACCACATCTTGTCAAGTTCCCATTGACAACACTTTTTTGAACATGTCTTTTTGTTCCAAGGCAGAGTGCTTAATGGCTTGTGGAACTCTTATTACTTTTAATATACTTACAGGAACATTCATGTTACTGTGTTTATTAGAATATGCATATTATTAGAATATATTGCCTGCTTGTAAATTTTCTGCTCGATTTTCTAGTGTGTTATAACTGGACAATTTTTGAAAGAACAGGGGTTTTCATATTTTCCTCCCACCAACATTTTTAGAAAAATTGCTTCATAAAATAAGAGATACAGTTACAATCCAAAGTGATCACAGTGAGCAGGCATGACATAGGATATGCAATGAAAAGCATTTCAAATGGTGCAACAGATGGAAACAAGTTATTTCACTTGAGTGAGAGTTACATATTTGTGTTGCATGCACACTGTCCGTGTTTCTGCAGAGATTAGTCACAAAACAGGAGTTGGAATCTTGGATGTGAAGAACGCAGATGATCGTTGTTTGCTGTGAATATATTTAGACTCTACTGCAGAAAGCTTTGCCAGGTCCTCTGGCTCCCTCACGCAGGTGTTAGCTCATCTCCCGTGCTAGGATAGGCTGAAGCTTTCGTGAAGGGCAGAGCTCAGTGAACTGCTTTACATCCCCTCATTAAGTCTCTAACACTCTCTGAACCTGAGGGAGGCCCGTGCCATAAATCTGGCCTGTGCTAGGATGGTGGAGCTGCAATCAGGAGCAGAGTGTTGGCATTGCACATACTGCTGCTGTTGGCAAGGCATTGATTATCCTGGAGTAACTGAGCAGAAACATCTCTTCACCAGGGTATGAAAGGCAGATACCAATGCCTTTCCATTTCTCTCCAGCAGTGACTTTAACTGTCTGCCAAGAGAAGCCTCTTGCTGCTTCTCCTGCTAGCATCTACTTTGGTGTCAAGACCGCCATAGGCAGAAGGCAGAAGAGGTCACAAATAACATAAATCCACAGCATTTAAACTTGACTTCTACAACAGTGTTACAAAGTCTTCTTTCTAAAAGCTCTTTGTTTAAAACTGGGTGGTATGTATTTGTCTTTCCTTTAAAATAAATGCTTCTTCTGAGCAGCTTGTGGGGATGGGGGATCAGGATGAAAAGTGTTCTGTTAACAGTAGAAAATCGTGAATTACCAGGATGGGTTTAAGAATAGAAAGCTTGGCTATAATCTGTGGTGCCTGCTCTGAGAGCTTGAACTTCATCTTGTAAAGAAACAAGCAGGATAATGTAGTATTCTGAACAGCATGTACCTTAGTCCTTAAGTACCTAACACATTTTTTAAATCATCTTCCAAAAAAAAATCAATTGATTTTTATGGCACATATATATATCTTTTCTCACCTTTAATCCATTTTAAGCTTAAACTCCTGTTTTATTTCTTTCAAACTCCAGTGGTTTATACTTCAAAATGAGTCACGGTTATCTGACTCATAGCCTTCCAAAAAGAATGCTCTAACAGTACTCAGAATCAATGGTATATTTAAAAAAAATCAGTGTGTAACAGGGATCCCAGGTAAACAAAATCTTTTCCTAATTTGGTCCTGGGAAGAGGCTGACCCTTTTCCTGGAAACTGGCTGGATTGGCTCCTGGGTTTCTTCCACCATCAGAAATGTGTCATAATTACAGAGATTCTGAATGGCAAGGGATATTTCTTCTTCTTTTTGTTTGTTTGTTAATGAAAACCTTGCCTTATAATTTGGTAGGTTTGTGGGACAAAAGACGCATTTTGTGCTTGAGTTTTAACAAGATTCTACAGGAAAAAAAAAAGGTTGGTTTTTTTTAGCTTTGTGGCCAGTAACCTGAAAACAGGTAGTTCAGACTCTACACCATCTTAGGTTTGGAAGTAGCTCAGGACCTAAACAGTGAATAGAAAATAGCAACACAAGTAGCATTGCCTGTTCCAAGCTGCTCAGGCTACCTGCAGTACCTTCTCAGACTAGAGCAGTTTTCAGAAAGTAAAGCACAGCTTTCTCAGTAAAATCAAGGTTGTGTTCAGCCTGTTACAGTTTGGTACTCGAGAATACCTTTTTTATTGGCATTTTAAACATATTAGCTAGTTTTTTAAATACCAAATCTTTAATTTGCACATATATATCAAATTGGCAGTTTGGGCCAGAGAGGTTTTGATCCTGGTTTACTTTTGTCTGACTGAAGCTGTGCTACTGGACAAATCCCCCTGTCGTGGCGTGCCTAAGGCGTGGTGCTGCTGGTGCTCCCACTCGCATGGTTACAGCCTAAGTGGCCCATTTTTGTCGTTGCAAGCTGGCATTTTTCATATGCTCATAAAATTCATACAAATGTTTCAATGTGAAGATCCTGCACACAACAAGTTCATGCACATTGTTAGGGTTTTATTTGACCCTAACATATATAAAAGCCAAAATGTGTAAAGTTTAATGAGTCAAATATGTCATAAGTAATTGGGCACACTGAAAGAAACCAAGGTAGTGGTGATGGGTTTGTAAAGCACCCAGCACCAAGGAACTGTAATTGGGATCGGGGTTCCAAAGTCATCCTGAAAAGCAAATAAGAAATAAAGTTTTCTTTAACAGTGTGTGATGGAATTGAGAAATGGTGACGAAAGTAATCTTGAACAGGATCTTGACCAGAGTGTGTTCGGGGATGCTTGGATCTGAACATGTGCTTTGAATTGGTTTCCAGTAAATGGTTTGTAAAATATGAATGGATTAATCCTTATGTCTTTCATTTGCAATTTAATAATATCCCCCTCCTGCTGCCTGAGCATGCTGTTTTTATTTTCTCTCCTAAAAAGAAATGCAAACTGAAGGAGGTATGTGTATTTTAAGAAGACATTAGATAGAGCAAAGCAAGCCAAGTAGTTCTTTATAAAAAGAACTAGATAAAACATTACAATTTCATAATTGAGAAAACTCATGGCATAAATGGAGTAACAAGAGTAAATTACAGTTTTGTTTTGTGCTCTGCTGTGAGGTTTTGGATTGGGTTTTTTTGTTTTCAGGGGATATGTTTTTGTTTGTGAAGGCATATCATTTTCTAGATAGGATGAGAAGTCATGTTATAGCCAGTATCTTGGGAAGATTTGTATCCAATTTCAAGTTGTAGCTTCCTTGGTTCCCTCCTGCCCCCAGGAATTTTCACTGTTAACTATTCCAGGAATAGCTGTTTTCAGAAATGCATCTTTTCTTACCTGAATTTTAAACAGTATTTTCTTCATGACAGAATTCAGTGTCTTAACTGAAATGTAAAAGATGGTTTTATTTGCTACAGGTAAATGCAGTTCACTTCATTTTAAATTTTTAATGTGATGGTCTTGTCTTTAAAGGAAGCTCTCAAGTCTGATTGCCCGGAGCCCCCTGAAAGTAGCTCATTCTGCATTCAGGGGCACTGCTGTGCTGATCTCCTCAGGGCTCAAGGTAGAGAGAGTTGTTGCTTTTCTTTCTTTGTATTAAAATGAAAGCAAAAGAAAGCAGTAGAGGCATTGTCTGTCTCTCTAAGTCTATATTCTTACTATAAGAGGTAATGTTAATGGTAACCCTTGCTTTATTACAACAAGGAGGTCAAGATGGAGCCCTAGAAAATGGCAACTGCTCTGAGATAGGCTGCATATTATTCCATTATAAAGTAGTCCCATTAGTCTGTTGGCTGAAGCTGACCATGAGAGTTGTCTGGAATCCAAGATAATTGGCAGAAGAAAGTGAATGGAATAAAATTATTTCGCAGCTGAGGGAAACCCAGAACACAAAACTGAGGTACTGGTATGAGCAACACGCAATAATGTCAGCTGAGATGGAGCTCCTACAGCAGCTTCCCTCCCAAAGAGCTGTGGGAGTGTCGCTGAAGGAGGTTGACAGTGCCCCTGTGACACAGGGTAATTTTGTCAGACCTGCTTTATAAGAAATTGATATGGGCGAAGGAGAAATACTTGCTCATAAAAAGAGTAATGAAGGAGGAAGAGTGTCTGAGGTATTGTAACCTCCAACCCCTGATTCCAGAACTACCAGGCTGTTGCATCCGGGGCAGAAATGCACTGGATGCCACACCTGGGAGGATCCTGCTGACTTTTACTATTCAGTTATTCGTGGTATCATCCAGTGGGAAAACATGTATTAAGATCCACTATTAACATATCTCTTTTGTTAGCTTTATACATCTTTTCTTTAAACAAGCAAAATCCAAACCTACTTGTAAATGTTCCTAGTAACGCTTCAGTTGTTTATAGTAAGAACTGGAAGTAAAAAAAAGGTGTCAGAGAAGTTTTGACTTTAGCTTCTAGGCAATAGACAGTAGAAATGTCAGGTCTTACACAACCTTGTTGTGTCAGGAATACTCACAGTCACTAAAACATAGAAAAACTAAATACTGTTAGAAAGCAAAAATAAATTTTAAAAAGATATAAAACATCTAATAACTTGTGTGAAGTGCGGTGTCTCTTGAGATTCTGGCCTGCAGCCTTCCTGGGATCTGAGTACAAAAAAACCCTTATCTGGTTAATCTTAGCAAGTTTCAGTGGTGGGCCTGTTTTGACTGGAGAAAGGATGGGAAGTGCAAGTAAAACAGAAGTCTGGGTTCATTGGGTTACAGTGATGGTTAGGATGGCTCAGCTGCTCTTCAGTATGGAAACTAAGATTTCTATTTATTTGGCTTCAATAGTTGTATTTTGGTTGGTTGGTTTTGGGGTTTGGGTTTTTGGTTTTGTTTTGGTTTTTTGTTGGGATTTATTGGGATTTTTTTGTTTGGTTTGGATTGGGTTTTTTGGTTGGGGGTTTTGGTGGTGGTAGTGGTGGTGGTTTTTTGAGGGTTTTTTTAAGTAAATTCTGCTTACCACTGTTATCACTCTGGCTCTGAGCATTTTCCTTCCTTGGCAGGAAACACCAGTCTGTCATAACCTGAAAGTTTCTTATCTTCTCTTGACATGCTTGAGAATTCACAGGCTTCTGTCATACCATCACTTCCTCTCCTGGACACGATGGCATGTGGCAGCTCACTCTGAGAACAAGTCCAGTGTTAAATCTCCATTAATAAATACTCACCTTGCACCTAATGCCAAAGTAATGGCTTATCATGATCTCCCATTGGATAACTGCTGCCCAGGACCTCTCTCCCTCGTTTGTGGACATTGAAACTTTTTCAGATCAGGTTATGAAGCAACTTGGTTGTGTGCTGTCCTTGGAAACAGATGTGCATCCACGTAATTAAGAGCAGTTTCACAGCAAAAAAAAAATTGCTTTTTTTCTTGAGGAATGAGGTTGAACTAGGACTTGTCCAAATAATCTCTTTAACAGCCAAAGTATGTGTTTGACCATCTCTGTTTTTCAAATAGGGAAAAGACCCCATAAATCAACTGTGATTAATTAAGGAAAAATACCAAAATTCTTTCTCAAACATGAAAATTGTTCTGATTGTCAGTAGAAAGTAGTTTGTAAAAAGAGCTTAAGGCTAAGGCTTACTTAGCCTTTTTAAAATTTTTCTTGTGGCTCAGTGATGTTAGAATAATAGTGTAATTAAAATGAATGTAATTACACTTTTGTTTTTTGGAAAACAAGTGACAATATGACTGTGGGTTTATGAATATTCTATAGGTTTGTCTGATCACAGAGGAGATTAGGTTACAAACTGTGTGGAAGACCTAATGCTACAAAATTTTAACAAAACCATGAGTTCAAAAATGCAAATGAACATTGAGGACCAAGATAATTGGCTTTTAGCTTTTCCTTATAAAAACAAAGATTTATTTGCCTTTAAAATAGCCTGGTAAAACTAAATTGGCATCCTACAGTGCATGCAGAATAGATAGTCAGGAATAATAAGCTACTAATATAAGACAGTCTATCAAAGGGTTAATCTTTAAAATCTGCTGTGAATACAAACCTGAACCAGGAGAAGTAAGAGTGGGCAGGCAGTTGCATTTGTTAGAAGATATTTTTGGTGATCCTCCAGTAGGAAAAATAGTTGCAAATACTTGGAGGACCAAATCAGAGCTCTCACCTCCATGCGAGCAGCTGCTCCATGTTGGCTCTAAGGTGTCACTTGGAGAAGGTCCTGCTTAGTCAGGTTGTTCACAGACTGTTTTTTCCTCAGATTACTCACCAGTTGAGGATGGGCTCTTTGCATAAATGAGCACAATCTGCTATGAAAATATACCTTAATTCAATTGAGTCACAGTTCAGAAATATTCCTGAATCTTAACACCTGATAAGAAATAATGGGTGAATCCAGGACTGAAATATTCTTGGTTTTTTGGATCAGGAGATCTTTGAGAATATGTTTGTTTATGTTGCAGGAAGGGGTGATTCCTGGAATACTTGCTTTTCTCTGTTGTACAGAATCTACATAAAAATTAGTAAACTATGCCATTAATAAATACATAAAAGAAGCTTGATCTGTGAGGTATAGGCTCAATGTATGTGAGTACACTCAGCTCCATTAATCCCACTTCACTGATTATTCCCGTGATATTAGAGGGTTTACACACCATTTAAATGATTTGAAGACTGCCAGACTTTCTAATGTCATTTTTGGTTTTCCCTTTTTTCCACCTGTAAGTTATTGCTTTTTATTTGTTACTTCAGCAGATAATTTTTTATGGTAGCTTTTCTGCTTTATATCCTGCTGGTATATAGTTTAACAAAATGCCTTTTTAAACAATGAATTTAATTCCTCAGTCATGCCTCTAGGAATAAATTCTTACTGTATTATAACTTAACTTCTTTTATATCTTTTCTTCCCTGTGGTTGAGAACCTCTGCAAACTTTCCTTTCAGAAATTACCACCTCTTACTTCCTTTCTGTTTCTCACCAGCTGTTATTTGCTGCTGGTATCCACAGCTGGTTGTGTCTTGTTACAGTGGCTTAATACTTAAAGAAATTCCTTAACAGCATTTCTAGTTTTTGCATCTAGATCTCCAGGAAGAAAATCAAATTTTCACACCTGACTGCTGATTCTAGATGTTCTCCATGATGCTGTGACAATGAGCTGATATTGTGGAAAAATCCTTTTTCAAATTACTTTAGCAGTTTTTAGTGATCCTGAATGGTAGCATCTATGGTAGAAAATGTGATGGTACTTTCAGAAGTAACAATGCTGTACATTTATGTGTAGAAGTCATGTCTTCCTTACTGGTAATTACTTTGCTTTTTGCAAAGTTAAGTATGCCATATTTTTGCAAAAGTGTTTAATGGATGTCTCGGTTTAGAGACAAGTTATAGGAGAAAGTGCCCTGGAATTAGCATTTCCTCTAAAGAGAAGGGAGTCTGTCAATGAGAGAAATGAATACCAGTGGGTGAAAGTGAAAAAAACCCAAACTGTTTATTAATGAGAAAAAGGGTGCATGTCACAGAAAAGGATTGAATATGCTAGATATTGAAATGTCAGAACCTTAACCCCCAGTCCCAGCAGGCCTGTGTGGCCGTGAGGCAGAGATGGCAGCTGCTCCTCTGTCTCAGGGAAGGGGAGGCACAGGAGCTCACGCAGCCGCTCGGGCACAATAGATGGGAACCTGTCTGGCGCTGGTCTCCTCCTCACAGCAGGCAAAGCTGGTGGGTTTTGGTGGGCTTTCTTTTGCTGGGTCTGTCTTTCCTGGGGCCCAGACTGTCCAGTGCAGCCCCCACAGGCTCCCGAGAGTGGAGGGGAAAAAAAAAAATAACCAGCTGGAACAGTTCAAGGTAAAAAACAAAAACAAAAAAAGAAGTTTCTTGCCTAAGCAAGCAAAAACTAACCCAACAACAGGAACAATGTAACATCCCGGTCCAGGTGCGCAGAGCACACCTTGCAAAGAGAGTTTGAACAGAGCCCGTGCCCAGCGTTCCAGGCTCCAGCCTCTCCCCACCCCTGTGCCCTGGGTCATCTGAAAGCTGCAGCAGCCATTTCTGGGCATAAAGTAGATGATTAAGGAACAGAGTATCACCATAAAATCACTCCAAGACAATGGGGCTGGTTGTAAATTGTTGTTAAATCCAATTCTTGACAAGTGAAATTGTTAATGTTAATTGTTAATGAATGAACATTTTTCTGTGACTTTTTTCATGACAAATGGGCCTTGCTCATCCCTGTTCAGCAGTGGTATGATTAGAAGTGCTGCTGTGCTGTATTGTATTGCAGCTGTACAGTCTTTTTATAATCCAGAGCCCCAGCACCTCACAGATCAGGCTCCCTTGCTATCTGTGATGCAGACTCTCTCCGTGTAAAGAACCCAGGGTCACAATAATTTTCCACTTTTCCTACGGACCTGAACAACAAAGACATTCTTTTTCCTGCAATGCCCATGAAGCTAGCCATGTGTACAAATTGAAATACTTTCATTTTTGTCAAAAATGGTCATTGTTCAGTCTCTATAAAGGATGGGAAATAATGAAGTGTTTTCCCAGATAAGTACATGTGAAAAAAATGATCTTCGTCTGCATTTTGATTTTTTTTCTGGTACAAGATGAGTTTCTCAGGACAGCAGAATGGTTAAAGACTAAAAGCCTTCAGCTTAAGGGATATCAGCTTTAGTCCCATGAAGCAACAGTATGTGCTCCTCATTTGTGTTATCACATAATAAGGCACAGACTTTCCAAATTGCCTCTGAAAGATTTTAGCACTCAATTAAGAAGCCACCATAATTTCTTACTGAAAAAGACAATACAGAGATTTCAGAGTTGTGGACTATAAAGGAATAAAACATCCAGATATCTTTGAATCAGATCTGAATCAAGTTTTGATACCAGGAAAAACTGTACCTTAACATTGTGACTTTTAGGCAGGCCTGACATTTGTCATGTAGCTCCTCACAGAGCTCTCAAGGTGCTACTCAAGAAAGGAAAGGTATTTTACAGACAGGCAATGTAATCCCATGTTAATTTTTAAAGAGTAAAGAGAAATTAGTGGATGGTAGCAGCACAAGACAAAACACAACCAAAAATAAATGTGCTCAGGCCAGTTAAAGTGCTACAAAGTTGGTACAATTTATTGCTACACTGAAATTAGTATATATTATCTCGTTAATTCCCTCTATCTGCTTCATCATACAGAATAATTTCAGAAATGGTTAGAAGGCTTACCTCAAATATACTTTGAAAGTTTGATTGCATTCATTATATTTCAGATTTTAACACCCTTGTCTGTCTTTGTTAGTCTGTTCACAGTTTTCCAGAGGAGTTTATGCCATCTTTGGATTCTACGACCAAATGTCAATGAACACCTTGACATCGTTCTGTGGAGCCCTTCACACGTCCTTCATCACCCCAAGTTTCCCAACAGATGCAGATGTGCAGTTTGTCATCCAGATGCGGCCAGCATTAAAAGGAGCCATCCTGAGTCTCTTGACTTACTATAAGTGGGAAAAGTTTGTGTACCTCTATGACACAGAACGGGGTAAGCACTATCATTTTAAGTGATTATCTGTTCCATAACTTGCTTCAAGTCCTACCAGCATCAGTACGTGCAGCCCAGTTTTCTTCTGGATTTAGGTAGAACATTCTGATGGTCCTAGAAAACAAGTTTGTTCTGAAGAAACTAAAATGAATGGATTAAATGACAAGGAGGCATCTTCATTATACTGATCATTTTGAAAGAGATTGTCTGAGAATAGTGTTAGCCATGTAATTATTCAATTTGGCATGCCTGGTTTCCATGGAACTGCAGACTCCACACTTGCCAGGGTCTTTGAGTCCTTGCAAAATGAATAAGGTCAACACTATGAAATAGTGGCATTGTGCGTGACATTGCAAATCCCACACCACTTGACATAAGTGCACATTTCGCCTGTCACTGGACAAAGGCAATCCATGCTCAGATACACTCTGGAGATGTCTAAGCATTAATAATGGTCTAAGCATATAGTGTATAACATGCTTTAGGGCTCAGCTGGAGAAAAGATGCTCTAGATAGTTCGCATTCCAGAGACAAATTGAGATACATGCCAAGTATGACCAGAGTTATTTTTAACTAAGTGGAAACATATTAAAACCAGTGTTTTCACACTTAAGCCAATTGTTAACTACTAATAAGCAGAAAATGTAGCAAATACTGTCAAAAAGAGATCTAGACATCAGAAATTATTTTCTGTGAGGAATCTTTCGGCTGCCACCTTTTCTGAGTGTACAGAATTTCCTCTGTTACAGATTTCATCTGGATAGCATTTTTTGTATCAAATAGATGTGCCACTGCCTTTCTTACCAGTTTTATGATTTGCAACTTCAAGAAATTTTTCAGATCAAAGGGATCTCGATAGAGACAAAGAAGCTTAGATTCTGTTCCTGGCTCCCATGACAAAATTTCTTTAGGCTACTGCATATTGTTAAGGATCAAGTCTTCAGTGGGTCTGCTTTTCACGCTAAAGAGTAGTAGCATCACCCAGCTAAGAACCCAACTAAAATCTATAAAAAACATATCTTGAAAGAAAGTAATTTTCAGTTTGATTTAGGTGAATGCCAAGAGTTTCAAATTTTCTGAGTGACTTGGAGGTGTTAAATATTTCTAGCACTGAAAAACACTACCTGTGAGATTAAGTCGGAAAATATGGGGAAGTTAAGAATGCCATTACTTCTTGAATGTTGTAAAATCACTACCCATACATCTGTTTTGCTGCCTTAGTCCACTTTTAAATGAAAGCTCCTGTGAATAAGTCATTTGTCTTAGTAAGAAAGGCTTATTTGGTGTGGCTAAATACAATGAACTTGGAGTGTGTGATGAAGTAAAATGCCATTTGTTCCAGGACTGATGAAACTGATCATGATTGAGGCTAATAAACACCCTGCATGGAAGAATGGATGTTGGCCAGTTTTTTGGTGGACTGAGAGCCTTAAGCATTTTTCTCCTGATCTTTCCCATAATCTACTATTTGTTTAGCTTACCCCTGGTAATCACTTAAACTGTTTTTCTAGCTTTTGAACAAGAGGAATGAATCAACTTCGAAAGTCATCCAGCATGAGATGTATCATGCTGGCAAGATGCAGCTTAAGACCAACAGCACAGAGTTCATGGGGGTATTCTGTTTGGCAGCTTTGTGCCCCTTTCCAACAGTTGTGTACACACAGTGGGCTCAGTTTGGTGTTGAGATGCCTGGGCCTGATGCCTGAGCATCCCTCGAAGCTCTCGGAACACACACTACTGTCAGCGGTGTTTTCCAACAAGAGGAGCAACTGCACATGTACAATACATTTGTGTCTTGCTCCATGGAGCCTCAGAGAATAAAGAAGTGTGTCAGCCCATTCATAAATGAAAGGGTATTATGGTATCTTCATATCCACATTCTCACTGAGTGTGAATCCAGTTGTGGTTGAGAAAATGTCAGAATCTGACTTACGTGAAATCAGGTCATGAACCTGAGTCAGAACATTCTGGATACAGTAGGAATGGGCAAGTTCAGGATAAATGATGTCTGGAAGTCTAAAGCAGGATGTGTCCATCCTTGTGGTGCTAATGAAAGCATCCGGAACCCTCAGGATCATGAGCTGAGGCCCTGAATATCTTATGTAGTAAACAGGAAAACCAGCAGCATTGCTACTCACCAATGCCTTGCAGAGATAAGTCTGCAAATTATTGTATTTATAAACTGAGTTGGGTAAATGCATGTCTTTAAATATTTATCTTTTCATAAATGTGCATGTTTTATCAACATTTGGTAGAGCCGTAGCGTTTAATTTTTTCATTGTGTGCACAAGTAATTTAAGTGGCAGATGCTTTTGTTCTCAGTTGATTTTATGACTGCAACAGCAAGGCTTAAATGGTCAGAATCTCACTTTTCCAGATTTCCTGAAACAAAGCTGAAGTTTCAACAGTGTCCAAGTAGAGGTGGAGGGAGGAGGGGCTGAAAAGATACATGAGAAGCTTTGTTGGCCCTATTGCTCTGAGGCAGAGGCAAGGACTTGACACAAAGCCAAGTCTTAGACGTGATGGACAGGCTTTTCTTGGAACCAGAGGAGACAAGGTGGAATTTGTGGATCCTTGGAAGGAGGTGGTACTTTTTAGACTAGAAAGGAAGGCTGTAGAAAAGAAAAACAGTATGCAAAAGACTGAGGGTAAATTTTTATCAAACCTGTTTATTTAGTCCATCTCACCCAACAGATCTTGGAGTGTCTGAAAATTATTTTTCTTGAGTTTATTATTTAGCATCTGTATATGCAGCACAGCTTTAAAAGCTGGAAGTTGTTGATGTCTTTGGCATATGGATGCTCCAAGAAAGGCAGGCTGGCTTCACCTGGGAACTTGGGCTGATTCTGTCCTTGGAAGTAAACTGTCTTGCTGACTGGGAGCTGGTAGTCTCAGTGGGACTGAAGAAAACAGCACTATTTAATATGAAATCAAGATGAAGCAATTTTCAAATATGTACCAAAAAGAGATGTGTAACACTGCATTGGTACATGAACTTGACTACTTCAGTGGAGCAGCATATTCGGGTTATCACAAGTTTTCCAAAGGAAGGACGCTTTGACACCTTGTTCCTTAGTGCGGTTAAGGTTACAGTTACTTAGCATGTTAGTATTCTTACAAGTTTGCAAATGTCATCACCTTTCACTGGATCTTGACTGTGTGTTTGCTCTTTGTGTGCATCTTTCTTCACCTAGAAATTGTTCTTTCTTAGCCTGAGTGACAACTGCTACTGGTGCCCCATGGTATTTATGGAAGAAGGGCTGTTTCTTATTCACAATGAGGGAACAGGTTCCCAGCATACACTGTGAGAGACTACACACTTCTTTGAGCTTGATGTGGTGGTGAGAAGATGGTCTTCAGCCCAGACAAATGAACCGTTAACTGGGTGAAGAACTTCTGTGGAATGAGCATAGGCTATTGTAGCTTAATAGAATGACTGTAATAGTTGAAAGTAGTAAAAAACGCCAAACACAAAGGAGGTTTCTCCAGTGCTTGAGAAATATATGAGTAACATGGAATATCTCAACAAGTTGGTAAACCAATGCTTCTCCTTCCATAGAGTGGCCTCAGATGCTCCAAAACAGCTTCTCAGCTGAGCAATGATATGCATGTTCTTTTCTCACTACTAAAAGAGAGGCTTCATACGCAGTTTGAATTTCTTTTGATACAGAACCATATCATGCTGGGTGAATGGTATGTAAGAATTTAGCTTTGTTAAAGCCTTTGTGCTTTTGAAGTGATTTTCATTTGATGGTCTCAAAGAGCAATGAAAGAATGTTGGTATGCAAGGGGTTCCAGTCCCATTTTTCAGATGGAAGATTTGATGCACTGATCAGCAGGTTAACAGCCTGGTCTTCGTCTGCTTACGTATATGGAAATACCTTTGTTGAGTTGAAAGCACTGTGAGCTTTGACTTAAGTGCAGAATGTCATGCTAGAAGTCAATGGCCATGGTTACTAATGAAAAGCAGTTTTTCATGCTTCTGCACAAGAATTCCCTTAAATTTTACCATGAAGTCCCCTTTTCACTTAGAAAAATACTTGAGCCTTTGAAGAAAGTCATAATGGATTACTTAGAAGCTTTGTGTTTAAGGTAGTTATTTAAAGATGTTTGCCATGGAGCTTATAGTAATGAATCCATTGGTTATTTCTTCAGTACTTTTCTTCATCTATGACACTTGGCCAATTTAGATGTAGTTTCTTCTTTCAGGCTTCAGAGAATTTACCAAACTAGTTTGGCCAGATGCCTTTTTCTTTCCAGAAAATATCAGCTGTTTCAGTAAGCATAAAGATGACTTGAGTGCTTTGTAGAAGGAGAGTAAATGTGAATACATTTGTGGCAAACCCACTCAGCTAGCGGGTAAAATGACCTCGTATTTTATTTAGGTTATGGAGTTTTTAAAGGATTTTTCTTTCACAGAGATAGATTTTCTCTGGTTTCTCTTGAGACATTTAATGTCACACCTTCTTTTTCTTTTTTTTNTTTTTTTTTTAAATTCAGAGTAGGACAGCACTGTGAGCCTGCATTTCAGGAGATGTATAAGATATGGTAGTACAGTGGGATAAAAAATAGCTCCATAAAGTGATTAAGTATTAATCTCTAAAGAAAAAAAGTGAAAAGTTCCTGACATGAATTTTATACTCAGTAACAAGTAATTATTCATTTCTTCAACTCTAGATGCATAGCTTTTCCTGGCTAGCTCTTTTGCTTTGATTCATGATGCAAAGAATCGTCAGTAGAAAAAGGTGACCTGAGGTTTTATTCCTCCTTAGCCTGAGCTCATCATGTTCACAGGCTGTTGCTTTGCACTTACAAGTATTTCTGACTTACCTTGGTTGTCAGCAGCCCAGGGAAGTAAATCAGCAGTCAATGATTTGCACAGCTTAGCAGCATTATTCAAGGTCCCTCTTCAGTTTGTTAAACTGAGCAGAGTTGTCATCTCTTAGAACAGCAAAGTATTCCCTTTAATGCTGAAGTGTTTCTCCTCCAGTACTTAGGGCCAGATTCCTCAGGCACCACTCCATGATTCAGGTTAGCCCTGGAGTCTGGATTTGCACATAAAGTACATCTGTGCTCCTTCCAGGTGAATGGGATAGAGCTTAAGTAAGGTGCTTTTGCCAAGGTAGTAACTTAGTGAGCAGTATGGGCTGGTGCAACACACCTAAAAGTGAAGTATTTCATAAGCCAGAGCTGTGACTGCTGGAAGTACAACTCAAGTCTGTCCTGTGTCCAGCACAGTGACTGGTGCTGGAGCTGTGAGTGCTTGGGAAGCTGTGAGCATCCCATAACTGTGCTGGCACTTCCCAGCAGCAGTCTGGAAAGCAGTTTGTAAGGTTTCTTAGGAACTTCTGAGGTGTTGCTTGCTTAGGAGATATTTTTGTCAATGATGATAGTAGTAATTACACTCTGTGAATTGTCAGGGCTGTGCACGTATTAGGTGTAAGAAGACTACTCTAATTTGCATAAAGTGCTAATATCTTTATAACATTTCTTCTGTTTATGAAGTTATGAGTAATTTCTCCACTCTATGTTCATGTTCAGAAGAGCAGTAATTCATTAGTGGTGACTCATGTTTTGATAACCTGCCCAACTGTACTTGAGAATGGATTATAGAGGAGCAGGACCACTCTGCACAGGGCATTGTACCTTCCTGCCCAGGGCCTAATGCACATCCAAATTGCTTTGTTCAGCTGTGGCATTTTTTAATCAGCACCTGTGTGTTGTGAGCATTTAACTGAGGCTTCTTTCCCCTTTGCAAAGTAAGAGACACTTCTGGCTGTTCTGTCTTAGCCTAATAAAAGGCTGTTCAGTGAAAAGCCCTTTTGCTCCTTTCCTGTTCTTGTGTCATGGCATACAAAGCAGTCTAAACACAGTGGCTCTGAACTGTTCTTAAGCTTTCTATATCTCATAGTCATAGTTAAGACAACTTTTCCAGAGAAGAAAATGCATGACAATGGTCATTAAAGATTTTTCTCTGGGTACCTTAGAATATTTTAGACATTTTGAAGCCATTAAATAAATATGGCAAATAATGCAGACATGTTCAGGTGTCTTTTCTAGCAAAAGTATTTCATGCTGGTCACTCAGAGGACATAATATTGTAATTTTTGTAGCTATATATGGCCTTGTAAATTTATACTATGATCCCCTTGGTGATATAAAAATAATGATGTACTCTCAGAATTAATGTGGGAAAGCATTTGTTAAAACTCTTGGGTGCCTTCAATTCGAGTGAAGTAGTTAATACCGAAGTATGTGTGGTTCTAATGGATGAATGCATCAAATAAACGAAAATGTTGGATGGAGTTGTGATATAAACAGTATATCTCCTCTATAGAATGTAGTCAGTTACATTATGTCCTGCTGAGCCATCTAAAATATTTCAAGGAATCCATAATTGTCACTCATTTTTATGAAGTGCCAGAGTCATATGCTACAGGGACCTTAGTCTATATGCATTAATTCATCAAAAATTTAATTTGATGAGTTTAAGTCAGAACTGCAGTATGAAATCCTTTCAGTGCAATTTATTTATTTTGCCAGCATTATATACACATAACACCATAGTAGACCGGATTCTGTCATGATGTGCTGCTACGACTGAAGATACTGTAAGTGTGTTTCTAGATCAAAGAGTGCTATTTGCTACAATCTTAGTTCTTACTGGCTTTTTTCCCCCTGCTTAAAAAAGGAGATATTATGATTTTAGGAGCCAATATTAGTCTACAGTTTGTGTAGTTTAGCACTTTTTTTATTAGCAAGATAAGGCTTTATTCTTCTTCAAGGGGAATGAAAAAGAAAAAAGAACAAAAATAGGGATATGAAAAATAAAGCCAGTCTCCTGACATTGTTTGGCTTAGCAAGATCAAGCCTTTCAGCTGACTACATCAGTGTCAGTAATTGTTCTGTAGATAGGGTTGCCTATTGCTCAGTAGTGCTGGCATTATCGATCAGTTGGGTTTGTCCATGAACTGACAGTGATAATCTCAAAATAGATCAAGTTTTTATTAAAGGAATAAAAGCAAATTATGCCTGACTGTAGACAAATAATAATGAGTTATATAAACACATAATTATTGCAGTACCGTTTTTGCAGAGATTTCTTGAAAGTAAAGCCCCAAACCTCCCTGTTTTGTTTTTCCTGCCATTTTTTACACAGTTCTCTGGGCAGGCCTGTGGATTCTTAAGGATTTTGTAATGGTTGCCACAGAGGAGGAGAGGTGGGGGTGGGAGCGGAGAGCTGAACTTCTCTTTGAAAGGGGAGGTGTATGAGGGGGTATACAAGGATGCATAAGTTATTGCAGCCTCAAGGCAGCAGCAATTTATGTACTGACAGTTTGAGTTTCATGCTATGCTATTTTAAAAAAGCCTTACAATGAACTGTCTCTGTTACACAAGTGTCTGTGGTGCTTTAAGAGATATTCCACATCATGGAGACAGTTTGAAGAAAAACTTTTGAAAGACATTCATCACAATGTTGTAGTTGTCCTGTTTCAGTAAGAAAAAAATAGTGATGAAAAGCAGACTTATTTTCCACATCTTTACATGGATTTGGGTGCCTTAAAGCATTTTGCAGAGTTGTCTCATTGCTTATTTGTCTGGTTTTAGATGTGTTGATGCAAGTGAAAATTGTGTGCATCTATATTGTTTCAGCGTAGTTATTGCTGTAGTCGTCCTGGAACCACTTGGCTACACTTTTCAAAGAAAACAAAATAGATGTGAATGGCAGACATTTAATAGTGTTCCATTTGGTTTGCATGTTTTCCTTATGCTCCACATCAGAGAAGAGTATAACTGCACACAGCATTCATAACATGTAAGACCAAACAGTGCTTCCCTTTTGATGTGACCATATAGTAATATCTCTGTATTAAAGCACCATTTCCTTATAGGAAATTATTCAGCTTGGGTGTTTGATTATGAATTCTCAATTATATAGTAGTAATTTTCATTATTTAAACAATTATCGTGAAACTACACATCTGGAGGCATAAATAAAAGCAGTGATTTCAGAAGTTTGAAATGTATAGAACTACACTGTGCTTTCATTAATAATACTGTCAGCAGCTGTAGACCATTACAATTTAGATTTAATTTATGTAATCTCTGGGTTGACCTTCTTCAAAAACTGGCCACAGTAGGGAATGTAAACACATCATTGTCTGTCTTATAGTGAACTTTAGATGCCAGCTGCATCCTCATAACATTTTATTGGGTCTCCTATGAAAATTATGGATAAAAAGATAATGTGAGTGATGATGTTACTTGTTCTTAAGTGCTATTCATTTTGCATAGATATCTTCTTGCTTTATGGGATATTATTTGCATTTTTCTGCAGATAGTGTTTCTGTGACTTCAGTAAGCTCCCTCTGACTCAAAAGCTGTGTTTTGTCAAAATATTTTTAATATTAAAATTTTTACTGCAGGAAATTCAGACTTCTGCTGGATGTAGCCAAGTCAGCTCAGTTGTGTAAAACTCAGCATATGCCTCAGAGCATAGCAAAAGCCATTCATTGCAGTTCTTTGAAGTGAAGCAATGCAGGTTTGCACAGGTGAAGATTTGACCGAATGTGTTTAAAAATAATTTCTTTATGTGTCCATTTCAAACATCAGAATTGTAACACAGAGATAAGAACTTGTACAAAACCATTCTTATAAAAGACAAAAAAACCTGCCATTTTTTGATATTCAAATGTGCTCTTTTTTCTAAATCCCAGATATGTAATCTTTAGGACTCCACATGAATAATGGATGCTATTTAATATGTTTGCTTAAGAACAATGAGTTCATTGTATATCAATAATGAGAAGTTCTGCTGTGGACCACTTTGTAATATTTTGATTGTCATGATTTATACCACTCTTGGAGGTCAGATGGTAGAACTTCACTTAATTACTGTATTTAACCTACAGTCATTACTGAAGGTGGGGAGGGAATACATTCTTGCTCTGTTCTACAACATCTGTCACAGTGGGGATTCTTGAGAATTACTTTAAACAAATAATTGCAGATTATTACAGTAGAGTGGAGGGAAATGGGGATGCTTCAGTGGACATTTTGCTAGAAAATTGAGAATTAGCTTCAGTTTTATTACTTGAGGTATGTTTATGGGAGTTACAGGAAGAAGAATCGCAGTCTCAATTGTCACACGGAGACCAGAGTCTAGAAGCAATAAAAGTGGAATTGCTGTGTCAAAAGGGAAACTGGTTTTCTGTAAACTAATAAAAACTATGTTCTAATGATTTCTCTGTGGTCCCTTAGGGACTTTTAGGGACATATTTGTTAAAGAACCCTGAAAACTGTTGTATTTCCCTGGTTTTAGTCTTTTTTGATGACTGTCCTGTACAGAATATTCCTTGGTGCAATGTCTTTTTCTCAAGTTACTATTCACAGTTTTTTTTCATTTCCTTTCCAGGAGTTTTTACTTTATTCTGTGATAACATAGCACTAGGCTCTTGAACATAAGTAAAAAAATGTATATTTTCTTTCCTGCCTGACCGAATTAAAGCTTAGAAAGAATAACTTAAAGTCAAGTGGAAGGAAAAGGAGTGAGAAGGAGTGGAAAATGTTGAGTGAAACAGAAATTGCAAAATGCATTTTGGACCAAGCTGAAACATGTTAGTTTTTCTGCAAGAAATCTGGTCCATGCTGTTTCAAGCCTAACTTTTAGTTTAATCTTTGTTCGGTTTTGAAAGTAAGCATCATTAACTTTCATTTCAAAAAATATTTTTCTTCCTTTTTTTCAGCCTGAGTTATAATTTCCGTTTGGCCTACATTAATTTATCATTGTGGTCCCCTTCTCTCCTAAAGGTCTGTTCTTCCAATGAATGTAATATCAATTGAAAAAAAATTTCACCAACTTTATTACTGAATTAAGAAAGCTATAATTGCTAATGGGACATTACCATAAACAGTAAGTGAAGTTATAAGCTCACATACATATGCAGGGTATCAAAAATTTGAGAATAGCCACTGACTACACTTCATAGAAGAAAACAAGACAGCCATAAACATGCTGCTTTTTTTGTCGAAATGTATCAGGATGTTACTTCAGTAATATCCTCATATTAATTAAATATTTTATCCAATAATATAGTTTTACTGAGACCAGAATTACTTGCCTATGTGCCTGTAGTTGTTATCATCCACACTTGGTTTTATTGTATTAATAACCTTTTAAAAATAAGTAAGTTAAGACATTGTAAACATATTGTAAATATGTACCTGTATTAAATTTGGTCAAAAGCAAATCAGATATTTAGTTACGATTTTTAATTCATTAAAATATGGAATTATTGCCCTTCTGCATTATATAAAATTATTTGAAATTCATTTATCATTTATAGATATTTATGAACACATCCTAAATAAAAAGCATGAAATTATCATTAATGCATTTTGCTACAACAAATATATCAAGTTTTGGTTACAGATGTTCAGGTGCAGAGCAAACTTTTCCATGTTTTACTTCCTGCTCACTGTGGTTTTGTTCCCATGATATTTCCATACTGTTGTATATTGACGATCATGCATTATCTTTGTAGACTTTTGAAATATTGTTTTATTGGTGTGAATGAGAGATGCTTTCCCTTTGCCCCAAGTGTTAGTTTGTATTTTTTTAGAAATGATTATCAGTAACTTGCCAGAACCATGTCTATTTGTAAGGACCTACTCAAGAACCAAGGGTCATGGGAGTAGGTTCTAGCCAGACATAAGAACCACCAGACAATGAGCAGTCAGGTTTGCTTGCTGTCATATTTCTTGCCTGTTACTTTCCAGACAAGCAGCCTAAGTTATGTTATTTTTGTCTTGCCTCATAGGGAAGATGAATGGTACTTGTGGCACCACAGGAGTCAAATGAAGCCATGGTACAAAGTTGCATCTTCTAGTGGTGAGGGTATTTTTGCAGATGGAGTAGATCACCTAGACAAAATGGAGTGTTAAGTCTCTTACCTCTTAGTCCTGGTGGCATGTACTGTTCGTTCTCACACTAGCCCTTATAAATACCAAGATGAAAATCCTGTTAAAACTGAGAGCTTTTCATTCATCCTATTCAGTTTCCAAAGCAAAAATCCCAAGCAACAGGAATGAAGCTCCAAAATCCGTCAAGCTACATAACAAAAAATTGCCCTACCAGGAAAGCAAGCTTTTTTGTATTCCTGGTGGAGAATGGAGAAGTTGTTGTCTCTACCATCAGCTGTGGTTCTGATCATAAAGGACCACTGCACACTATTGTGTTCTAGCAGCCAGTTCTACCACAGTGTTATAAGAAGGCCATTCCAGACCTCTCATCTTTTTAGATTACTCAAATAACAAGGTAATCCTTTTTTCCTCTGAAGTTAATAGAAATATGTAGTTTAAAAAGCAAGTCTCAGTACATTGGGGTCATGTTTTCTAATGGTGCCTGGAAGAGACCTTATGCATGAACTGTGCTTGTTTCACTAATTGGATTGTTGCATTCAGCTGCTGTGAGTTGCTTTGACAATACCCAGTGGAGCCTCTGCATTTTGTGAGCAAGGGTACAATCATGGTGCATCAATTTCACC
>WEKY01030233.1:0-25121 GCA_013390045.1 Picathartes gymnocephalus
ACTCACGGAAAAAGAAAGTCATTTCTTTCTGGCTTCAAAATGTTTTTCAGGAAGATGGATGCTGCAATTGTAGATTTTTTTGAAACAAAATTGTTTTGCACTTAAATAGTTTAATGCTAATAGAGAATTACTTTACAATTGGTGTCCAGACACCAGAAAAACTATGTTGTGGAGAAAAGATCCTTTGTATCTATTAAACATTTATTTTAATATTGTTGTTTCCAACTGCAATCGGTTCTGTATTATATGTATAAATAATGTAATTCAGTGATGGGGGAGGGGAGTAATGGATCATTACACTAGAAATTCTCATTCATTTAAGAAAGTGATATTTCTAATTCAGAAAATACATATTAAAATATCTTGAATATGCATTTTTGTTTACTTTCTGTTCAAATCCAATCACTTCTGATGTAACCAGTTCTTTGTTGAATTAAATGTTTGGTACAGAAATACTATCTAAACTTGTAGAAAAAATTCCTTTCAAAAATATCTCACCTAGAACATTGCTTCATATTTAATAGAATTGAATTTCAATTAGGAAAGTGAAATACGATTGTTCTGTTCGTGTTCTTAATGGCTTATCTCCATACACATCCTGCATCCCATATCCTTTCATGGGGTAAGGATTTTGTTTTCGTGTAGTCCTGTGCATTTGCAGTTGGGAAGTGGAAGGTCCTACAGTAGTAGCTGTACACACTGACTTGTCAATCAGAAACTGGGTTAATATATTGGAGTACCATTTCTGAGACTCGTTTGTCTTACATCAGGCATCTCATTTATAATTCAGTGGTCTTAAACTGATAAGTGTGATGGGGATAGAGATATCCATGGATTTGCGGAGGTTAATGCTGCTTGTCTAAACACTTGTCATTTTTAATCAGTCAACACACCACTTAACTTGTTTTCAGTAGTTCTTGCAAAGATTAACTCTCCATGTCCAGCCCCAGAATGACAGAAAATAGAAGTATCCATCATATGCTTCCCTTTATCTTATGTAGCAATGTTCACAGTTGGGATCTGTAGAATTCTGTAGGCAGAGTGGAACAGAGGCTGCTTGCCCAGGACCATGAACTTGCCTGAGGGTGCACAGACTGTATCTGTGGGCACATGTTAATGCCCTTCCTGCTCTCTAACAATAAAGCTGAGTAGAATTTTTTTAATTACAAGTAAACTGAAGACATTTTCTGGCACAAGAAACAAGATTTGTTTTCAGGAAATGAATGAACATTTGGGGAGAAGCAACTGCAATAACTTGTAACTAAGTCTTATCCTTGCAATGCAGCCAGCACATAGAGAACTGCCAGATCTCTTTATAAGCTGGGAGTTAGTTACCTACTTTATTCAAGATGGAGCTGTGCTTTACAATTCTTATCAGTCTTCTCCTAAGTATGAGGAATGGGGAAAATATTGAAACTGAGCAGAATTATTTTTCAGAACTTTTGTTTTATTAACAGAGTGGGTTTAACTGTTAAAATACAGATAAACCTCATCACTGAAAACTAGTGTAGTTATCTCCCCATAGACTTCTTTTATATAAGTGCTTCATATAGTCTGAGTCAAAATGAAACAGTTGAAAAAATATGCAATAACTTTGAAAGACTTCTTTCCTTCAGCTGGAAAAATACAAAAGCAGTAGGGAAAGAATGGCAATATCCAACATCGGGGGAAACACAGCAGCTACTCACATCAGTATTGGCAGGGTACGTCCCTGCCACAAATTGTAGTCCAGCAGCACACAAGGAATGTGTGTATGTTTTCTTTTTTCAGCCTCTTCTTTACTATTAGGGCAATCACCTAGAAGCTTGAACTGCCCATACCACACTATTCCATATGGAAAAAAAATCTTTTAGTAAGAAATAGGATACTAGTAACTTACCTGGAAAGAACTTAAGATCTCTACTGTAGATACAGATTTTAGTAAAAGTCTTTTTCTTACTACATTAAAAAAACAATTAAAAGTGAGCGGAACCCAGACAATCTCAGTATGGAATTTTAGCTGGAAGAACAAGGGTAGGAACCATACTTGCCAGTTCGTAGTTTAAAGTTGGGTGTATTTTAACCATAAAGCAGGTGGGACAACTCGTTTGCCTATTCATCCAACAGCCAGAGAAGTGTAAGTTGTCTCCAGGGGTTTAACAGCACAGAATATGTTAGGAAGTAAATATCCTTGAAGTACTGTATGTGCCAAACTGAGTAAGATCCACCTGAAAGTGTAAAAAAAAAAGAAGAAAAATTCCAAAGTGGTTCTTCAGATTTGCAATTTTACAGCAAAAACGATCTGTTGAACATGAAATTGCCGTTCTCATTATAACAGCCTGACAGCCCCAGATACAGAGAATGTGCTAATACACAAGATGTTACTCTGGTAGCCTTTTCTCTCCAGGGTAAAACTTACCAAAAATTCTGACTTTATCTTTTTCGTGGTGTGTGAATAATCACCTACCTGATATATTAATTAGGGAAGCAAACAGTGGCAATAACACTTTTGAAAACAGAAAGGTACCTTATGCAAATACAGTTTTGATGGAATTTTATATTTTTTAGTCAAAATACTTAAACTTCAGCATCTGTGGTTTGAGGCTTCCAGAAAAAGATTATGGGAAGCAACCAATACAATTAATATATCTCCATCAGGAATATAGTTCTGATAATCTGAGCTTTGACCTGTATAGTGCTAGGTAAGAGAGCTCTGCTTCAGAACAATCCATCAAATATGGGTAGTAGGATTTGTCCTTTTTTTTTTAAGAAATTAGCAACAGTGGAGAGTAAGCTCTCTTGGATGCAGTTACCTATTTTTAGACCATCAAGTTTAATGCTATTCATTATGCTCAACTCCAAACATATCAGTACTAAGCAACTCACCATCTTCTCTGCAAAAAACACTGGATAAGCTCATTGCACGTTTTGCTCAGTGTTCCAAAAGTAAGAACTTGGAGGTTACTGTTGCACTGTGTTGCCTGCCTATAGACCTACAGCCCTTAATTTCATTTTCTAAGTGTAACATCACACCTTTCTCGTATCTATCTGTGTGTCTGTCTATAAAAAAACCCTATGGTAGGTATTCAGACAAATACTATATTGCCTTATTGTTGAAGTTTTTTGTTCTATTAGTATGAGCTGCTAACACGAAAGCATACAGACGTGAGGAGATGATTCACTGCAACATAACAGAGCAGGAAAACTCAGCCAGTCACTGTGGTTTTACATACCTTCACTGCACTTTGAGATACTGTGTTCAGGACAACACTTTTTGCTTGGAATTGGAGGAAAGCAGGATCCATGCTTCAATAAAATGACAAGGAGCAGTTAGCTGTACCATTGCATTCTGCTGTTTCCCTTTGTTACAGTGTTGTCACTCTACTGGTGTAAAGCACTTCCTCTACCAAAACTTGGCTCATGTATGTGATCAGTCCTAGTGTGAGAAATCTGCTCTTCCTTTGGCACACCTAGTGCAAGTAGCAGCAGTAGAGGTTTCTCTGCAGAGCCTTGTTCAAGTGCTTCAGCCCTATTCTATAAAACTTCTTGCCTGGGTTGTGATATTTTTCCATTCTTGCTACTGAGATTCTGAAAGTTTGGTATGAAGGAATGACATAAATTGAGCAATGGTACATCATGCACATGTACGATATTTAATTTGGATAGTCAAATTTGAATCAATATCAAATATTCCCACAGTCTGCACCACATTTACCCTGTGAATATTTTTACATTTTCAAGAATTTCCTTACAAATGTCATGTTGATCCTCAGTACAGTATGTGATAATAATATCATCTTCTAAACATAAGATAAACATAAGGTAGAGAAGTGCTTTTAAGCAGTAGATGTCAAAAGGATTCATAACTTGAGTCTCATGAGCTTCTCCACAAGGAAAAGCTACAGTGTCGAATTTGGGCATGCTCAAAGTTGTTCAAAATGTCCAAAATTGACCTGAACAAGGATTAGGATCTAATCCAGTCACAGCAGAACCCTGTGAGTGTTGAGATGCCTCTTCTTACAAAAACAATTAACCAATCAACAAACCACAGCAAAAAGCCCACTTACTGGAAGACTTCAAAGTGAGTGAGAATGATTATTTCCACAAATGCACAGCCCTGTGGAATCTCAGAAAGAGCTGAGAACTTAACAGGCATAATTTTCACTCTTACAAGATCTTTATATTAACCTGTATTTTATTGCATTGTGTATCTTAACTGGTTAGAATAAATAGTTTGTCTGGATCTAGAGCATGAATCTCAAATTGATGCCTAAGGGTTGGCTAAGTGACTTGGAAGTGCTGTGTTCCTCCCCAGTGCCCCATTTTCCATGGCGCCTCACCACAGCAGTGCCTCTCACACAAATTGCCCTTTGCCTCCTGCTCATGGCTGAATTTTTGAACAGCAGCACCAGAGCCCAGTGTTTTGTTATGGAAAAAAATGATCACTTCCCAATTATGAGCAGAGTAACTTTTATAACTATTAAAACCTCCAAAAAAGTTATTTGCCAAACCTGTCTTGGCATGCACACTTGGTAGGCAGAAGATTTTTAGCCCCCAGCCAAGTATGACTTGCACAGACTTTTGTTTTCTAAATAACAAAACTGTTCTATAACACATCACCAAATTTAAGTATTGCAAATTAATTATGCAAATTTTTAGATCTCAGGAATGTTAAAATCAATGGTATCAATTTGGAATAAAGATTCTCTTCTAGTAAGATAAGGATGTTGCCTTTTAACTCTCACGTTATATATCAATAGGAAACATTCTGTTAAATTGTTACTGATGATCTGTGTACGAGATTTCTGAAGCATGATCAGCTACTTGCTTTTACTGCTCTTCTAAACATCAGTCCCTGTTAAGACTTTTGATTAATGTTAAGATCAATGGCTTGAAGCAAACTGATTAAGTTTTACTTGCTTTTGAATGAGCTAAAAAGTTGGTTTAGCTTTGAGTTAGATTATAGTTACATAAAAATATTCAGCAGTTACAGAAACTGCATCAAAATCAAGTATCTCATATGATTTCACAATTTGCACATTCTCAGTAAAACCTGAGGTAGAAGTTACTGAATACAGGAGGGGAATAATTTCCAGAGCTAAGTGGAAAAAAAACCCAAAACCAACTAAACCCTTAAATCTATAAAAAACTACAGCAGTTAGCTGTCATTTGTAATACAATTTGAAAACTTAAATTGTGTAGATAACATTCCATTCCTAATACTTGAGCTCAAAGAATCCTTTCATGTTATTTTTAACCAACCTCCTCCTCCACGAGGTTCTAAAAGGAACAAGTACTTAGGAAGTTCAATGCAGAATACTCTCTGTGCTCTGCCAGAACAATGCTTTAATTAAATATTGACCCCCTTCAGGAACAGAATATCAAAATGGTAGGAAAGCAGCCCTCAAACCTTATGGGGTTTTCCTACAAATGGTCAGAGCAACACTAAATCAGGCACTGCTGTTCTTGTTAGATCTCTAACAATAGAAGCATGACTGGGTCTTTCTCACTGCATAGCCAGGCTTTTCCTCACTTCTGTTCCTTCTGTAGCAGGCAAATGGAAATGTTTCAGGGAAGACTGAAGTGCCTTCTGTTTCTCAGACTGCTGAAGAAACAACAGAAGTTTCAAATGTGTTTCAGTGGGCAAGTGAGAGTCTACACCTCAATATTTGATCCAGTAAATCTGACAGACTGGAACACAGGGGTTCCACCAGCTTCCTTAGGTCCCCAGAAAACTGGATGCATTTGGCTACTCCAGGAAAAATAAATTTTGGTAATTCTTCCAGCAGAGACCCATGTTGTTGATTTGGGTTTTTTCCTGGACTTTCCTTAAGAATGCTTTTAAAATAAATAAACAAGATTCAATTTCTTTCTGAGAACATCTTAAGGAATACAATTAAAAGAGAAAACCCAAATAATCAGAAATAAAAAAACTCTTAGCCAATTACAACTTCACCTCATTCCTTTTTAAAAATTACTTGCCTTATTTGATGTTTCTTGAAATCTTGCCTAAAGGAACTTCTTAGAAGACCTACACTGGTGAACCCCAGAACTAAATCCGTGGAAAAAGTGGTTTCTCCTGTAGAAGGAGAGTTCATACTTTAAAAGCTGAATGCACAGCAGAAAATAATTTATAATGGTTCTTTGCTAGTTTGTGGGGGTTTTTGAGGGTTTTTTTGAGAAAAACCTGTATTGTAGTACTAACTTCCACCTCACTTTGTTGATAAAGCAAGTGAATACATTGAGTATTTTTCACATAGCTGATATATAAACAAAGTTTTAGTTTGCCAGAATTTTGAATCCAATTTTGGTTATTTTTTTATTTCATGTCAAATACGGGTTTAGAATTTTCCCAGATATCGTCTATATACAGGTTGATTAAGTTTATTAAAAAAAATACATTTATTTGCTCAAAATGTAGACTGAAGCCCTAAAAAGGCAAAAGCGTAATTCCTGTCTCTGCCACAACTTCATCTGGAAAACTTTTTAACTCAAAGGCAGACATCAAAACCAGGATGATGATATTTAAAAATTAAGGGTAGAGTTGACCCTTTAAGTAACAGCTACTCTAACAAGAGTCTACCGAGGAGATTATGAGGTACCAGAGCTTCTAAATTCTAACTCGTGTATGTCAGGGATTTGGGGGGAGGGGGAACTGCATCAGACCAAATAAAGATCTATGTTTAGGCAGACAGAATAAACCCAAGTAATCAGCTTAAGTAAAACATTTGTTTCTAGCTAACAAGCTCAGTGCTACAAATTACTTTCTCTAAGGGGCTGACATTTCTTCCACTTAACTACTACCTGTCTTGGACTTGCCTTTGAAATTTGTCACAAATACTGAGGTACTTGCCCTGATGTATTTCCTATTAGTTTTAAATTTTTGTGCATGGTTAAAGGTCATGTATTGGCTGCCTTAAAAAGGTTGGGGCAAACAGAAAAATAGAGACAAGCATCAGTAGTGTTTCAGGTAAGGTATGGACTCCCTGCAAAGAACTATGTTGGCTGAATTATGTTCATGGTTGACAAGCCAAGGACTAGCGCTGGAAACAAATTTAATTTCATGGCACTGGAAACATGGACACAACTCTCCCCTCACTTTTTGAATTTAGTCTTCAAAATTGAAGTGATTTGAAGTCACTTGCCAGACTTTTTGAAACTAAGGGTGCTATAAGCCTTGATGGGCAGCAGTTCTCTCGTTGGGGTCATATTTTATCATTGCACACAGGAAATAGAAACCTTTGAAAGGTAATTTGTGCACAAGAGAAGACTTTCCTTTTCCTTTCTTTAAAGGGAGGATTCAAAACTCCAAATTCTTGACCTGTGTTAAGCAAGTTGAGAAGAACATTTAATCATGCATATTCAGAGAGGATTACAATTTACTGAAAACAAAGAATTCACCTGATAATCATTCATTACGGAAAAGTAAGTAGTACTTGAAAGAAACCATTTTCTTTCCTAAAAAATTATGACACTGGCCTTAAAGATACTATGGAAATAAAAGGTCAAGTAAGATCAAGATAGGCTCAGATTTCTTCTGCCCTGCCTGTGAGGTTCATGAATGGGTGACTGTCTCCGGGTAGGGATAGAAGACACTGCTCTTGGATCAGCACAGATTTAGGTTTTTGTGGTGGTTCCCTGAGCAGAAATTGCACACAGATGTACAGCTCTATTGTGGATATTGAAACAGTGAGATTAGTAACTGTGGGAGTGCATACTTACTGCTTGAACTTCTGGAATTTTGTTACCAGGAGTGCCTGTCACTTCATGGACTTTTAAAATGTGGTCCAGCTCATTAGATCCAAGAAAACGAGGCTGGAAACTGCAAGGTAAGAGATGGTATTAGCACTAGAGAAGACACAGGTAAACTGTCACTTTTGATTTAAAAAACCTTTCTTTTATGAGGAAGAGAACATGTTAGAATTTTTCATTTGTGGACAGTTTAATACTTAACAACTGGAGGATAATGTGAGCAGCAGAGCAACACAGCTGCTGGTTTGGATTGAAGGAGTAGCTTGGGTTATTAAATGGAAATCTGTAGCTGCCCTCTTCTGCTGGTTTGGGGCAAAATATGTAAAGAGAACATCCCTTGTGGTGAAGGGCAATGGATCTGGGATTGTGTTTGCTTCTAGTAAAGTGGCAGATCCTAGAAGACAGTGTGTTCTCCTCAGTTTATGACAGCAGAATCAAGCAGTCCCTCTTGCTGTGTATGCACATAGAAATGTATTTATAACACTCCATTCCTAACACACAGGTTCTTTGCAAGCAGCAATACTGGAAAGATGGTAATTTGAACTGCATTCCTGAGCTTGATCCTCAGTTAATATAAAACTTGCACAGAGTCCTTGAAAACATATGAGAGCAATCTGACTTTAGTCAGGCCCACTAACATTTATTTCCTGCACTTCTTGCTTTTTTCCTTGGGCTTATAATTTAAGAAACACTTCAGTAGCATCACAGGACTCTTGAAACCAAAACACTCAGCCCTTTTGTAGACATGAGAAACTTCTTTTTAACTGTTTGCAAATTCAATCAAACAGCTGGCTGCACACTCCTCTGATTGTCTTAATAAAGCTTAGAGTAGAGGAAGGAGAGAAAATACCTGATTCACATTGTGCAGCTGCATCAAGACATGCAGCTGGGACTAGCTTCTGTGTGAACTAAAAAATGTGTTGTCGTCAAATGTAAAACTGTAACAAAGTCAAGAACTACCGTGCAAGCCACTGAAAAGTGTGATCCAGAAATCATGATTTATAGGGAACAGAAAGGGAAACAAGATCTGAAAGATCAGCATGGCTGAGTAAAAGACTAGAAGTTCTTACACACTGTGCTGTAAAGCATAAAGGCTTATGCAACCATTCAACAGCAACAACTGCAGGAGGCACTGAAAAAAACAAACGTCCATAATTGCCTTTAGTTTGGCAAGACTGTATCTCCTTCAATTCATTAATTTCCAATAAACATCCCTCCTGTCTCTCTGAACACACCTGTAAGGTCCCTGAAAACATTCAGTGGTTGCAAAGAGTGAAATTTTTTACATTAAGCTGAAACTACAAGGAAATATCTTTAAGGTTTGGGGTTTTTCCCTAAGAAAACTTAAGTTTGCAGCATGTAATTTTCTCACAAAGCTACAAAGCCCAGCTGATTCAAGCTGAAATGAAATGGCATTCTTAACGCTTTTGGTCCCAATTTACTTTGCAAGAGTACTGCCACATTTTGGATTTTTCTTTTAACAGTTTTCTGGCTGGAGAAGTAGAAATGTTTCTACAAGTTAGCAGGCAAAGCATAATGGTTGTCATTTAATGTGATGGTGATGGCAGCAGCTGCACTTGCCATGTGGAGGAGGAAAGAAGCAAAGCAAATGTTATCAGTCCTGGTTGCATATCAGAGACAGCAGTGTGGGAGGAGAATAAAGAACTGCTGCTGTTGCTAGGGCACAAAGATATTGGAGAAATACTCATGGTGGGTATTTTTCCTTTTGTCTTGAAGACCAGTGGCAAATTTTTTGAGTTATAGTTTCATCATCACCAAATATCTTAAAAGACTTCAATTTCCTGAACTCTTCCTTTGTCAGAACCTGATTTCAAAATATACCAGCACACAAGATCTTAATAGCACAGGGGTCTTAGAAACAGTATACTATAAATCAAAGTCATAAATCAGAGGGATTGTATTCTCTAATCTCCTCTCTTTTTGCATAAAGTATTAGTAAGTCCAAAAAAAGTGGGAAACATTTTACCATTAAGTGCATTAACAAGACTGAGGGTAGTTTGTGATGCTCATGAGAGGAAATGAGCCATACTCTACAAAGATAAAGCAGAGAAAATACATTTTTACTTAATATGAAACCATTGGGAAAAAAATGTTCAAAAATGTTTCTTTGTAAACCACTTTTGTTTGTACTATGTTCTCTTGAACTGCTTTATTACTAACCTGCCATAGGGTGAAGAGAGTGGAGTCACACCAGACAGGATTACTGCCTCATGAACCCTGCAGACTAAGCACAGAAGCTTCTACAAATCCATGGAAACATGGAAACAAAGGTCATATTACCCAAACCACATGATCCTAATTTGAGTTACTTACCTTTGATTATTTTGATTAATGATAAGCAAAACCCTCCACTGAACACAGTAACTTGTGACTTCATAGAAAACAGAGCCAGGACTCCACATGCCAGTTTTGTAACTATAGAGCCCATTTGTAAGCAAACATTCAGGTGCTCAGTACCAGCGTGCGGCGGGTACATTTCTCTTCCTACAAGATCAAAAATCTCTTAACTTCAGGGTGTTCTGCTGCAAAAATAAATAAAGTACTTCCACAAATTACAACAATCAGTAAAATATTCAAGCAATGACTGTAAAGCAGTCATTGTAAAAGAAATCACAGATTACTTGAAGAAGAAACTTTCAAAAATCCAGGGGTAGTAGTATCACAGCAGTAAAGCTGCACTAAAATAGTAAGTAGCTCCAGGCATGAAGATATCTGTGTCCATAGCGTGTAATGCAAATACTGTTCTGTGTATCATGAAAAGAAAAGCCTAAGAGCATAGGGACTAACAAAGAAGGAAAAGCTGCTAAATAGGACGTCTAGATTAAGTTATTCATGTTCTTCTGTTTAGCAGTGATATAATAGGTGGTTTTGGCTTCTCCTGTACACTTCTATGACTTAAAAGAAAAATTTATCTTCAGAAAATAAAATTTCATAAACTGAATTTAAAAATCCTTGCTTTTCAAATATTAGCAAAATAACTTCATGAAATTGTCAGGAAACATGGTTACAATAAAATCTTCTGGAAGCCACTATCTTCTGCTTTCTTTTGTATGTGTAACTTCCACTAAATGTAGGAATTGAATGTAGAAAGAAAGAGCTGCAAGACTGAACCCTATTTCTTGTGTCTAGATTAACACAGAAAGGGGAAAATATATATTAACAGAAGATAAAGAACAGGTTTTTAGGTTGGAGGGAACACATGTAGGGTGTAATGCATCTCAGTCATTTCAGGTTTTAGCCAGTAACAAAATTGTTTGTTCATTCCCCTAGATCAGGAATACAGTAACTGTATCTATTTATTTAAAAACTGTACTTTTATTCATGAGGAAACATTACCTTCTCAGAGTAAAGAGAAAAATACTTATATACTTCATTTATATTTAAATATTCTCACATAAAATTAATTACTTTTAATATTATGTTTTCTTGTTGCCCATCTCTCTAAAATATCCCATTTCTGTACTAATACAAACACAGCACAGAGAAGAATCCAGGAATCCAGTGCTTCCAGTTATTTGTAAAAACAAAAACAAACTTAAAGAAACCAGCACTTTTTTCAAACTTATCAACAGAATAGTAAAAAATTAAATTTTGCCATCATAGTGAGACAACAGCTACAGATAAGGGAATGGAGAATTGGCAAATCCAGGAAGGAGAGGCCAGGCTTTCAGTGTCTGCTCTCACCAGGGCTGCAGAGGATTGCAAAGGCCATTCCCTCCCAGAAGGGCTTCCTGCAGCAGGTACTAGAGCTGCTTTGGGGTGCTGGCAGCAGCTCTGGCTGCCTGCTGCCTCCCAGGGCTCTGCTGCAGGCAAAGGTGGATCTGGGCCATGGCCTTTTCTCTCCCTGCAGCAGACTGCTGCTGCCCCAGACAATTCTCTCTCTGCTTAGAGATGACCCTGAAATAAAAGTATGCTACATTTGCTGTAAAGATGTTTCAGAACCAGGTCTTTTACCTATGTACGTGACCTAGAGATTTGTATAACTGGTACATGTTGTTCCTGATTTTTTTTTTTTCAGGCAATGACTTTCTCCTTCCTAGAATAAAATTTCAAGTTCTGTGAGTGCTTTTTAGTAAAGAACAAATAGAATACAAATACCATAGTCTTCAGCTTCCAGGGGTGCATTCATATCACCTTTTTCAATTATACTACTTCTGTCATTTATAGCTAGCTTTGTAATTCATTTTCCACTCAATTTCTGACATAATTTATATTTCAGTATGCACCAGAGTAGCTCAGCTAACAACTGTCAATTCAATACTCTGTAAGATGGCTTAGTTTTCACTGCATGTATTACTTGCAGTATCTATTTCCCCAAGTTCTAGCAGAACTGCAATACTTCACTTCTAAATATCTCATTTCCTCTCTACTCATTGTCCTTCAGGTTGAAGATTTGTATCAATCACCTCAAGTTACCGCAATGGTTAAATGACTGTGATTCACATCGGAATTGCAAATTAAAGGCTAATCTATGTAGTTTGGCTTGCTATTGCTGTTAGGCAATAATTACAGTTATAAAATTTATCTATTTTTCAGAGCTAACCAGTAACTGCTCAGCTTTTTTCTTTTATAGGCTCCAAAGGCCTTTTAATCTTGCTGTAATGCCTTTATGTAATGCTGCAGTGCCATCAACGGAGGCAGAAATGATCACATTTTTGAAAAACAAAGCAGGTACTGATCTGTGTGATGACAGTAGTATGAGTAATTGGCTGGGGAGGAGGAGGGAGATTATCAGGACAGTAACTCATTGAGGCCAGAGCCCCAGCAGCCAGCGGGACTTGTGTTCCCAACCGATTACAGTGCTCCTCCAGGCAGCCACATAATCCACTGAGCAGGATTAGATCACAAAGCACTTGGAACAGAGTACCATTTACATCGGGAATTGTAGTAGTAGTGCCCCCATAGAGATAAATGGTGCTTTCAACATCAGGATTTTTGTCATTTATAGTGGAAAAGATATTATAAAATGCTGCTATTCAAACCAATTTAGATTATTATTTATATTTAAGGAATGGGGCCTTCATAAAAAGAAGTCATGCTCAATTGCTTTTTCATTACATATCACTAGAAAAATCCGGAGCAGATGCTCTTCTGCTTCCAGATTTATCATTGGAGAAACCTTATTTGGCAGTAATGGGGCAGTGAATCCTAAGGCAGTGGCACTTGAGGCTTCTATCATTTCTCTTCAGAGATCCTCCACACCTCTCTCTCAGCCACTTTTTTCATTGCTTTAAATGACCAAACTGCTGTTGATTAAACAAAGGGCAAGACTGTTTTTCAGTTATTAAACGCTATAAATTAACAGCAAGAGAATTATGACTTTGTATAAAGACAAATAGCCTTATCTTGATTGAAGTAACATGGATCTCTTGTTTCTTTAAGGAAAAAACTAAAAGTATCAGCTTTCCACATTAGTAACATTACAGTGAACTGTCCTCTTAATTACAGAAGTGTCTCCATACTCCTTGTCAAACTAAAAATTCATTTTCAGTCCACTTCAATTCACTTTCCTGTTATATTCTATGATTTGACAACCTCCACCCCATATGCCACCACCTTATATGACATTAAAAATAAGGCACTGTATCATGGTAAACACAGTCCAGACTCAAAATTCAGACCATAAAGAAGAATCAGCAATTGATAAAAGTTCAGGTAAACCCAGATTAATGTTCAAATAATCCCTAACTGCAGCATTTCAGATTACTGTAGAACACAGATTTCATTTTGAACAGATTCACCATGTCATAGAAAAGGAGGTTACTACAACTAAGTGGTGTGAAAACAATCTTCTGGAAAATTTTGAAAGAACTTATATTTTTACATAATAAAAAAAACCAGAACATACTGAAATGATGATTCTAATTTCCATCTGAATACCATGCTAAATGTAGCAAATCCCAAATGTCTTATTAAAACTAGTACACACTAATGTCTACTTCAGCAATCAGCAAATAACTCAATTTTAATCTCACATTCTTATCTAGGTCAGAAACAGAGTTACTCCTTTTGTTAGAGATCTGAATAGTCAGTGTCACCAATGTCATGCTCAGGAGCAAGTCTTTATTCTATTACACTGAATGACACTTGCATGTTCAGTTATTTAAATTAAACTCCCAACTGTTAAGATATTACAAATTCTTAATTATTCATTAAAAATAATCCTCTTTTACTTATGAATTGTAAGCCATTTCATTTGCTGTATCCAATCCTTTACTGTTTATATAAGATCTGGTTTTAAATCAGCTTTTGTTCTAAATTTTTTGTAGGAACTCTTCCTTAAGCATTATGGTCTCTGACCTGCTTTGACAAACAGCTCCAGAATTTTAAAATATAGCAGGTATGATGGAACAATGTTATTTTATAAAGAAAATTTAGTGAAAGGCTTTTTAACTAGGTATAAAAACTGAAAATCTTTATATATTGATTCAATAGTTTTGAAACAAATGGGAATAATTTTCTTATTACCTCACTGCAGTCCTGACCTGACAAGGAATCTGTTTTAGTTACATAAAGCAATTATTTTGTGTTTTGCAGTCAAGGTTGTTTGACTGTAGAATGGACTTGACTCATGGGAAACCTGCATGCACCCATGCCTTAAACAATTGAGTATATTCCACTGGCAAGAACTAAAGGGTAAAGCAGTACAGCACCAAATTCCCTATGAGTTCTACAATCTGTAACAGTGAACAACCAAGTGAAAAATAATTCATTCCACTTTGTGGTCTACACAGGGAGAGTTTGTGTTTCTTAAGCATATGCTACATACCTTTTATCAGCTCATAAATATTCATGGCCATAAATTCACATACCAGTGAAAGGGAGCTAGCGTTTTCATCACTGCAGAAACAAATAAGGAAACTTTAAGCTAGAAATAAAACTTACACATTGATTTGTACACAGCATAGAAAAAAAGTACTTAGTTTAACCAGTATTAAATTGGACATGTTCATTTTTAATTGATACTGTCTCATGGAAGTTTTTAAACTTACATCTGAGATATCCTAGTTTTAGTTTATGCTGTCCAAAGTGCTCACTGCAGAAGTTAACTGATTTATTCCATGAAGCTTCTTGAAGGCATATTTTCTGGGCATATCACACTGTTCAGTATCAAGAAATTTCCAGTAAATCAACTCCTAGAAGCTTACAATAAAAGAGAGGGAAGCCATTACACCATATGTGAAAATACTTTTCAGTTAGATCTCCGGTAATGTTCTATTGCATGGAAATGATTATCTGGCTGGAATCACTATTTTGCTGACAACAGCAATTTAAACTATAATCATGATGTAATACATCTGACACTTTATTTTCCATTTCGCTGCCCTGCAGAGGTAGACATCTTTAGGTCTTCAGTTTTTCTTGTAAGATAATTACATTACAGTCCATCTCCCCTGCAATGTTGTGTTAACCCAGCCAGTAAAAGGTTGAGGGTACAATCTGCAGTTCAGCTTGCAGACGATAAGCTGGCTGGCCAGCTGGATTACGCTTAGTTAACACCACAGCAGCTGAGGCTGAGAATTCCAGACAGCCAAGCTGCTGACAAGATTAGCAGCTTCCCGTGTATTTGTAGAAAAGGGGCATGGCAATAACAGCGTAGTACCCGAGCCTTGAACAGAGAAATAAGACAGCCTGAAGGGCAAGAAAAAAAATTTCAGAGCAGTCAACAAGTTTTGTGTCAAGTATTTGAATAATGAAGGATATGCCTGCTGTTGCACAGTGATGAAATGTACCATGCAGTAATGGAGTAAATGCTGTCATAAAACGTGATCACTGTGTGAGACAGAACATGTCCCCAGAAGACACTGAATTGCTTAATGAGGCAAGGAACCCAACTTTATCACCGACACCTCTTTCCAAAAGCACAGCTCAGCTACTGCCTAATTCTGACATCTAAACTTCGACTACTTGCACAGGAGTGTCTGTAAAGTTGCCTATGGAATGATGCTGCCAAATAGTTTGCCTTGATCCCTAGTTCAAACTGATAAGCCAAGCCAAGATCCTTAAGTACCAGAGGGTATTTCAGCAGATAAGCTCTGAGTGTGCCTAACCAGAATACCGAGCAGTGGTGCACAGTTAAAGCATTAACTGGATATGGGGCATGGGTTTAAATCTGCAAATCTTATATATTATGAGGTGAAATTTAACTATGCTTAACATATATTTAGGTTTTAGTTTTTATACTGATGTTGAAATATTTTGGTCTGTTGCAAAAGAGGCACAGAAAACAAGAGCTACATCAGACTCTGTTAACAAAGGCAGGCATGTAGACTTCAGATTTTAAGAAACGTGTTGGTTTTTTCTTTCTGTTGAAATAAAAAGCTGGTTAAGAATCTACAGGTTGTCTCTAGACTCAAAAGTTCCTGGATATTGTTCAAATACAGGAATAAAGAAGAAAGAAATCAATGCACCATGCATACAAAACAACTTTATGTAAACATAAAGATACCAGGATGTGTACTCAGCCTCCTTAGTGCTTGTATTTATCTCAGATTATTCACTTGTTCTACACTAAAGTTGAATTAAACAGAAAAGAGGAAGACTGACTTGCAGCCAGGGACTGGATTATAGTTGACATTTTCCTCTGCCATGAGACTGTCAGAACTTTAATCTGTCACTGAACTTTCAAATGCAGGGCCCGATAAATTGTTTGCTTGCTGTTTCTTTATTGAGCAAATCAGTAATTAGTAAATGGCTGTATTCCTTCTTGCAGCTTTGAGTAGCTGGGCTTACCCCGAGAAGAAAAGTAGTAATGTGCTGTGCTCCAGACACCAGTTACCATGCCAAAGAGCTACCCAGCAGGAATTTTGTGTTGCATAAGAGTATGGATGATACTGTTTACTCTGTGCTGCTGTAGCATACATTCCAAACATTGCTCAGTGGGATGAATTGCCAAATTTAACATTTAAAATTAAGTCTTGATGGAAACCTCTTACATGAAAAATAGACACTATTCAATTATTGTATATATTATTTCATTGACCTCCTAGGCTTTAATAAACAAAAAAAGCATGCTACAGAAACTCTGGGGAGGAAGCAGGAAGCAAAGAGCTTTGCACACTATTGAATGGATCAGAGCAGGACATACGTCTTTTCCCAGTCAGACTTACAGCTAAACACCAAAACAAAATTTTCCACTTTGAAACGAGGAGAAATACCTTGTATGGGCAGGTTCTGTTCAAAATAATACTGCTATCTGTTAAAAGAGTTCACTTCATCAAAAGAATGTGTCAATCAATTTATCAAAGGGTTAAAGGCCTAAAAGATGTTTTAGATGAAAAGATGAAAGAGAGTCTGCTTGTTGTGCCTTACCACTGAGTTGTATACATCTGCCCGTGACACAGTTAAGCAGATAGTTTAAATACTGTTTTGATCATAAATTGGACAATTTTGTCAGTTGTAGGTAGTGTATAAATGGACCAACAGATCTCTAACAATATAACAGAGAATCAGAAGCTACATTACTTGAAGATATTTCTCTTTTTTTAACTGATATTCTTTGAAGCTTTGAGTTACATTTTGAAATCTCACCTAAGAGCAAAATGTCCCATTTCACTTTGTATGTACAAATGAGTCATTCACAGTGATTTCATTAGGAGCTTGATATATTTAATTGAGAATACAAAATCAGTAACCCAAGAGGCACTGGCTGGCACTTAGATACTGGGAGGACAATGTCAAGTCTATGTCTACTTACACTGATAAAAAGCACCTATTTTGTGACCATATAACATCTGGATGATGGATGTAAATATAAATGCAAATATGAAGGAGAACTAATCCTATACATTGACTAAGGATAAATACACTGGTTTTAACCTGCATTAAAACAGTACTTAAAGAGACTGAAAAAAGTATTATCCAAGGAGAGGACTGACACATTTCCTCCAATTATTATTTACAGCTAAAAGAAAACCAGCACAAGTATATTCAGTGCATTTGGCAAGGCAGAAATCAACTATTTATTCCTCATTTATCTTGTTTCACCCTCGACGCAGTGGCCAGGCACCATTTAATACACTGGGTGACATCAATCAGAGTACTCAAGGAAATAAACCCCCAGTGCCAAACAGGAAGGCAGAGTTCCCTTTCTGTACCACATGCAAACCTTTTTAATTCATGTGTACTTAAAAAGCTTCACTTAGTCTTAATTTTGTGTTCCCTCACTGAATTTAAACAAGATCTTCTGTACAATTTCCATGATTAATTATGCATACCTTTCAAAATGTTGCTTCATGTGTTTACTTGCATAGTACTTTCCCTCCCTAAGACTCAGTTTCTCCAGAACATCAGAAAATGTTCCCTCTCTTTATCTTACCAACTGGTATCTCAAAACCAAAAATACACTGTTTCAGTATGTTTGAAATTATTATGAAGACTGTTTATCAATCCTTACTTGACTTGTTAAATGCTGACTAATGGAAAACTTTCAAATAAAAGAGGCATTTTGTTAACATGTAAGTTGAGAGAAAATAAAATTAAAAACACCAAATGAAGTTTTGCTGCCCAGATTACAGAAATATATATTCCAGAAGGTAGAATACAGTAATTCTTAGACAATAAACTACCACCTCCCTGCTCAGAGATATGATGCCTTTTCACACAGCCCTTCCTACCTTTTTTTATGCTGCAGCACATTAGCAACTCATATTTGAATTATTCTTCATTTCTTTCACAAAAAAACCAAAACAAAAAAACTCCCTTTTTTTACAGTGTACTGAAAACACAATTATCTTGGAAAGCAAGTGTATCATGGAATCATTGTTCCAACATGAGGGTTATTTGTTGGGTTTTTTTATGGAGGTATCGTTTGGTTTGGTTTTTTAAATTTTATTTTAAGCAAAGCAGTTTCTGATGTTAAAGCTTTATTCCCATATTAAAGTCAGATGTGAGATTTGCACTGGGCCAAAAGTAAGATTTGGCTTTGATAATGAAGTGCTTCAAACACAAGGATGCGAAAAATCAGTCAACTCTAGTTCTGCAGAACTTTTAAGAGATGAAGCAGATTAGGGTTATCAAAAAAAATTTCATTTATATTAATTTTCAGGTCTTCTAATTTCCATCAGAATTGACTTTTTTCTTTCCTCCTTTATTCTCCTTCAGCTTTGTGATTAACTGTTCCTTATCAATCCCAATGCCTAGTTCCGTTCACCCACCTCATCCTCCTATTTCCTTTTATTTTTAGCATCTACAGATTCTATCCTTGATAATTTTTTTCAGTAATTTCACCTGAGCAAAATCCAATTCTGGTTAGCTTTATGCTGCTGTTGCTTTTGACATGGTCTTATTATTCAAGAAGGATGCAAACCCAGTCATTTTGAGGGAGCCAGGGCAGAAAACCTCTTTTATCATACTCAGCCCTTTATGGGTGTCAGAATAACTGGGAGTCTCAAGCTATGTGATAGGAGTAAATTCAGTGTAGCTGCCTGTTATTAGTTACTGTGACAACAGTCCCTGGCAGGGATTTGGCCTGGGACAATCAGCACTTTCTGAGGCACCTTCCCTGCCTGATGTGAGGACTCCTTCTAAGGTCAGTTCTCAAGCAGTTTCTGTCCTACTGCCTTGTTTTGGAAGATAAGAGAATTTACTAGCAGAGATGGGGGCCATTTCATGCCAGTTGCTCTTTGTGTCCAAGAAGGTTTCCAGATATGTTTAATTTACAAGTATAAACACAGTCTTACAGTGGAAAAAGCTTGCCAAGAAATTCTGTAGAGGGAAAAGTTACTTAGGCAGGGACACTCTAATGCTGTCTTCCAACAATCAATTTGTGTTGTCTTATTCTCTTTTCATCTCCCTAGCTTTCAGAGTTTCTCCTGTTCAAAAAAACCCAAACCAAACAACGAAAAAGCATTTTCTTTCCTTGTGAGCCAAATGCTTGTATTTTAATTAATAGAAACCTTCCCCTTGTAACGCCTCTTTCTTCAACACAGTAGCAGCACTTACATGAGAACTGTCAGGTGTTCTCATTTTTATCATCTGCTACTTCTGTTTTCTGATCATTATTGATCATGCTGCATCATAAACTAATTAGGCCATCTAAATTTGAAAAACTGGAAATAGCAGAATAACTTAAAATCAACCACACCATCTAATGCACTCAATATAGACAACTCAGATATAGATCTATTTTAAAAGCAGGAACTGAATTTGGAAATCTTTGTGGGTAAAGGAGGGAATCTCTAACAGAGACTCCAAAATGGGGAGGAGAATATGGGGCTGTTTAATTGCTCTGGCTGTTACTTGATAACTGGGCAGTTGGTGCTTCAAGTGAGCTGATCCTCAGCCTTCACTAATTGAGACTGAGGAAATAACGTCTCATCAGCAAAAATTGCCATGTTCTCTATCCCCACCTTAAGTTTTAATTTCCTATCTATATTGCCAAATAGAAGAGGGAGATTGTAAATTCAGACTACTTAAATACTACTCTCACAGAATTCAGTGTAAATGGATTTTTTTGGTAGCAACTGATACCCTCGAACCAGTCAGAAACACACTGGCCATGTTATATATTCTTATAATGTCCGAGCCAGCCCCAAAATATACCCAAGAGAGACACACACAAAAAAAGGTTAGCAATTTGTTGATTTACTCTTTTATTCTAATAAATGGCCATCCTGTATTTTTTTTTTTTTTTAATGCAGGTAATCAATTCTCTGGCATTAAAAAAAAAATAAAATTCAAATAATATGACCTGAAAATAAGATCTTAATATCTATGGCATACCAGTCATAGTGTTAATGAACCAAAGTAGCTGGGCAGAGAAATGCAGGGAAAGCATTATTGCACAAATTTATTGAAAATACCTGCAGGTATATAAAGAAATCAGGTAGTATATGTTTATACTATTTGGTTATATTTATTTATTTTCTTCTATAAATGTATTTTACACACACAAGAGAAGCTCAGATGACAGTGGAGAGCTCAAAACAACTTGAGTTGTTTAAATTTTAAATTGCAGAGTTCTAATACTGTACAAAGAGTTAATCCTTTATACATTTTAAAACATTCTTACAGCACAGATCTTTTCCATGTAAGCATGTAAAGCTAGTTATTGTAATTCTTTTACAACAGAGTGATCTGTAGACAAAATAAATACCCCACACATAACAAACAACTGAAGTTTTAACCTGGCATTTAGGAGATCCATCCAGTGAAAAGAATGAAGCAAAGGCCTGAATAATTTCAACTGACTGAATAAAGGGCAGAATCAGGAATGAAATTGCTTTATTTGAAATGTCTCTTTGATGAGCAAAGTCAACTTTGAACAAAAACTTTGAACAAAACAGGTCACTAAAATAAGAGATTTTCTCCTAGGGACAAAATGAGAATGATCACATGACAAATTAGTTATTGTTTAATCAGCAGCTGAGAGAAAATCAAGCATTGTAAGAATAACAGCATAGAAATTTATATAGAATAACAAGAAATAGAATTTAGACTTCAGGTGTACTAACAAAGTTTAATTCTGCATTTGCAAGCCAAGATTTTTGGAGATTCTTAAAAATCCACCTCAGCACCATCTGATCATGATGTGATCACATCCTGAGAGTGACCTGGCAACAAAAAGAACCCACCAAAACAAAAGACTTCAAACACACACTGAACCAAAAAAGCCAGGTCAGAGCCTGGCAACTTTAAGCTATGAAAATTAGTACAGCTACAAAATAAAACTTCCTACCAGTTAGATTACCTGAATTTGTTGTAGTCAAAGATGAAGACTTAAAAAAAGGTTAAAATTTTTGAGCATTGTAAGACTGAAAGTTTCAAGGACAAATTAAAGGAAGTGTTCTAATTACATTTGCATAGAACACTGAAGAATAAAAGACATCTAATCACTAGGAAGCAGTTCTTCCGTGTATCTGTAACAATAGATGTTATCTAACCTCTCCCCTCCCTCCCCTCTGTTTCAGCAGATACAAACGTTCAAGCTTAGAATCGTTAGTGGAAAGGGAAATAAAGGTTGGGAAGAACAAGTTGTAGCACCATGAACTCATCTAACAGCCCAAAAAAGTGGCCATGAATCATTCAACAGAAAAAGAGTTTAATGTGCAAGAGGCTAGAGAACCCAGGAAATAAGGAACAATCTAAATATAAATTATGGGCAAGCGATGGAACTCAAAGACAATACCCAATCATTGTAACTAGAGAGCATGGAAAATTAATAATCATTTAGAATTAAAGAATCCAAAACAAAATGACACAAAAGGCAGCACTACAGTAGTCAAAAGAGGATATTATAAAAATCTAAAGCAGACACTTTGTTACAAACATGCCAAAATACTGAGGAAGAAAAAGCTATGGTGTTGACATTGGTACATGTGGGAAGAGAAAAATAACCAAAGAAATTAAGAAAGCAGCAAAAATTTGAGCTTCAAGGCCATGGTACGTAATTGCACTCAGAGGCACGCCAGATGAGCAGGGTGTGACACAGGATGATGTGAAGAAGGATGCTAAGCAATGGAAGGCAAGGTGTGCCGAAGCAAGAGAACTTAGCAATTCCGGAAAAAGCATTTGGAGGGACCAGGAGCCAGGGTGATGCCCCGCAGGAGCCGAAAGACCTATTCGCACCCTGTTGCGGAGTGGGACGCAGAGACCAGCGTTGGCATGCGAGACCCAGGAGCTACCCACGGGCTGCCGGAACGGCGTTTCCAAGGGCTACAGGAGCACCTACGGCCCCCTCAGCGCGCGTACTCCCTAAGACCACGGCCCCCTCGGTGACCGTCAGCCTCCCTGGAGGCTCCGGACCCGCACCACCCCTCAGAAAGGACCCGAGGCCTTCCCCCGTACCCTCTTACTGTGCATCCCGCACCGTCCCGCAGGTGCCGGGGTTGGCGGATGAGCGGCCGGGCCCGAGCCAACCCCGCTCCCGGCGCTCCCCTCAGGCCGCCATGTTGTGTTCCAGTCGCCCCGGCAACCGCGCACGCGCCGGCCCCGCTGCACACGGCACGGGCGGGGAGCGCATGCGCAGTGTGCACGAGGTACCGGCAGCCCTGCCCTGCCCACCAGGTGCGCGCCCAGGTGGGGGAATTGTGGATGTCGCACCCTCGCATAAGTTTTTGTTTTAAGGAAAAGGGAAGGCAATCCCAAGCTGAACGGGCTGTCTGGACGAGAGCCACCAGGACTGAAGTCAGGAGAATGGACCAGTAACTGGGGGAAACGTAATTTCGGCAGTGCGAGATCGCAATGCATTGGCCACCTACCCAAAAGAGACCTCAGACTCAACTGGAAAAAATAACTGCGCCTGCGGGCTAGTTAGCATGAGAAGCGAGATGCTACTAGCAAATAGTGGTTTGAAGATTAATTAATAGAAAAGTTATGTAGTTGGTAACCAAGGAATGCTGATGCCCTTGTTTGTTAAAAGGTATAGCAAGTGTAAAGTTTTGACGATCACTGAGCTAGACTTTTGAGGGTTACCACCCAGCTCCCTGCTTTGCGCAAACTAGAATAAAACCCAGAAATGGTTCGGCTCGAGGTGTCAATTGGCGCTGCGCACCCAGTAACGAGCCCACGTTCGAGACAAAACCACGGTCCCGACTCCCCGGGGATGGTGGGGCTGAACCGCCCGTGGGTGAGGGGTTAAGGAGGGGAGCCTTCGGGACAAGAGATGTGTTCCATAAATCCAGCGGCGGGCCCTGTCTGCTGTCAAGTCTCCCGTGGCCGGAGCAGGGCCCCGGCGGGCTCAGATTCATCCCCGGTGATGGCCTGATCCCTGGCGGATCCTGCGTGCCACTGCGGGATGGGGAGAGCAGCCGTACCGCCAGCCCGGCATGGAGAAGAGCCGGGGAAGAGACCAGGGACTGTGTTCTCACCGAGCTGCCTCCAAAAACTTGCATTTTGGAGAGCTGTGTCGTCCCTCCGTGTCCCCGCGCCCCCCCGCCCCGGTGTTTGTCTCTTGCTAAACGGACACGCTGTGCTTTAACGTAGGCTTCAAAGGTGCGCAGAAAAAAAGTTGTCTTTTCTATGCAGCATATGTAGTAAAAATCAAAACACTAGGATTGTTGTCCGTCCAAACCAAGATCCTAGTAGTGCGTTAAACAGAATAGTAAATGCTTTTAAAGAATGTTCAAATATTTTAATTAAATGAAACTGGAATAATATCCTAGTAAACTTGCAGACGTATTAGCAATTCCGGAGTATTAGACTTAGAGGCGAAGTAGTCCCCGATCCCGCGTTATGGTTGTTCCCTACCAGGCGCTGCATCTCTCTCTCTACAGGCAGGGTAGTTTTCCGATTTTTTGGTTTTGCTGAGGAATTAAGCGTGTATTTCCACATTTGCGGGCCCGGCTCCGGCGCTCCTGGGGACAAGGAGGTTCCTCGCCCAGTCTATCGACTTCACTACTCCAGGTAGAAGGCAGAATAGTGGCACTAATTTGTCTTTATCTGATCCAGGGGCAAGCAACTTACCAGCTGGCCGGTTAGCTCAGTTGGTTAGAGCGTGGTGCTAATAACGCCAAGGTCGCGGGTTCGATCCCCGTACGGGCCAGGAAGACTGGTGTTTTGCATTTCGTCTTTTTTCCGTCTCCAATTTGTCCTGGCGGTTCCCACCCACCTCACTCGGTTCTGCTGAGAAGCGGTGTGACTTCTGCACAACGGCACGGCCGCGAGGCCGGGTGTGTGTGTGCGGAGCTTGAGCAGGGCGGCTGCAGCATGGGCCGAGCTTCATCGCGCTCCTGCGGCTGATGGAGCCCGGCCGGACCCGGCAGAGCGCGGATTTCTGTTTCTGTGAGGGCGGCTGCAGCGCGTTCGGGTGACCCCTTCGGGCGCTTTTCTGCCGTGTGGGGTGCCCTTCCCGCGTGACACGCGCTCCCCTGCCGGTGAGAGCGAGTGGCGGAGCACAGATTCACAGAACGGGTCACGTTGGAGGAGACCACATCTCGTCCAACCTCCCTGCTAAAGGTGACTCGTCCTAGAGCACACGGCGCAGGATTGCGTCCAGACCGTTCTGAGATATCTCCAACTGAGGGAGATTCCACAATCTCTTTGAGCAACCTGTTCCAGTGCTCGGTAACCTGCACAGTTAAGTCGTTCCGCATGTTCAGGTGCAACTTTCTGTGCATCAGTTTCTGCCCGTTGTCTCGTGTCCTAGAGGTTGGCACCTCCGAGAAGAGCGTGGATACATTCTCTCGGCACAAGCCCCTTTAGATACTTAAACACTGACATTAGGTCCCCTCTTAGTTGTCTCCTCTCGACGTTGGGAAGGCACGACTCCTCCATCCTTTCCTCGTAAGACAGACGCTCCAGTCCCGCAACTACCCCCCGGTGGCCTCCGCTGAACCCGCTCTAAGAGCTCCACGTCCCTCTTGTACTGAGACTCGGTACAGATTCTGCCTGAAGAGCGGGGAAACCCAATTCACGGTAACTCCGCCCGC
>WEKY01030233.1:25571-44844 GCA_013390045.1 Picathartes gymnocephalus
TGCTGGAGAGCCCGGGGCTGCCCCCGCCGCCCCGTCCCGCCGCCGCGCCGCTGGCCCCCGCGGAGCTCCGGCGGGTCATCGAGCAAGTGAGCAAGGCCCAGGAGCAGCTGAAGCCGGCGGCGGCCGCCGCGCCCCCGCCGCAGCCCTGCCCCGCGGGCGGCATCATGCAGAACGCCGCCCGGCAGCTGCAGACCGTGGCCCAGCAGGTCGCCCTGCAGCAGGGGAGGGCCGCGGCAGCCGCCCGCCTCCTCCCGCCGAAGGTAACCCCGGGGGCTGGCGGGGGAGGAGGGTTGCGGCGCTCCTTTGGTGATGAAAGCTACGGCTCCGGCGGATTTAATCCTTTTCAATAATTTTTGGTTTTTAATTTTTTCCGTTCTTCTCAGTCACACCTGCCCTCGGGTGTAGACTCCAGTCCCATAGCTCAAAGGAAGAACTTTCAATGTGGTTTTGGAAAATCCGTGTTTAAATGTCGCTAATAGCTGCTGTGGTCAGTATTTCGGTCTGACAACTCGTGCAGCCGAGAACAGCTTAGAAGAGCTGTTTCACAGTGGTTAAGTGGTGAAACGCAGGAACTTATCGCATGCCTCTCTTGCAGGTGAAAGTACCAGGGCTTTCAACACACGTTTGGGGTGCAGGGGTTGTGAAGTGATTGATTCGAACTGAGGCAGAGAAATTGTGAGGGAGATGAACAGTAACATCTGATTCTGTGAATCATCACCACAAAGTTTTTGTGAACTGAACACATATTATAGTATGTGCTGGACTGGATATTTGGCCTGTGTCATGTAGCAGACTGTAGTTCTCCCGTGTTTGGGGTTTGCTGAAGGTTATGAATGTGCCTTGGTGATGGCATTGACTCTGCCATTCTAGACAGGCCTGCTAGCAGGAAATAAAGCTGTGGCATGGCCTCAGAGCAAACTTTACATGCTTTAGTTGAACAGCAGTTGCAGCAGGAAAACCCGTAGCTTGAAGGAAGGGAATCTGTGCTTTGATGTTAAATCTGTGCTTTGATGCATTAAAATGGAAAACTAATGATGTGCAGAGGTTTCTTCACACTTTGCTTTAAGGGCATCTGTGTATTATCTCATTAAGTATTGTATTTATTTACTAGTACTGTATTGGTGTAATTGCAACTCTTCCTTTTTTCCACAAAAGCAGCTGGAAGCCATTTGTGTCCAAGTTCAGCCAGGACAGATGAAGGAAACTGAAGGGCCAATGACATCATTGGCACCAATCCAGTCCAAAACTGTAACGCTGAGTCAGCCAGTTGGTAGGAATTCTAGCATACCAGGACTTGGCATTATTAATCCCCAGATAATTAGGATACAGCCTGTTTCAGGAACTGAGCAGCAGCAGCTATTCCTGCACAGTTCTTCCGAGTCTCCGGTTCAGCTGCTTATGCAGAGGCCTTTAACATCTCATGGATCAGTGCCTGTGAACAAGATTCCCCCAGCTAAGATGGTGAATGGACAAAGGGCTACTTGTGCCACAGCATCGGCTTCAAGGTCTCCAAATCCTACCATGGCTGCAGCCAGTTCAGCAAGTAAACCATGCCTTGAAAAAAAGCAAAAGGATGACAAGTTAAAGAAATCCTTGAAGGTGAAAACTCGTTCTGGACGGATTTCACGCCCTCCCAAATACAAAGCTAAAGATTATAAATTCATTAAAATGGAGGATTTAGCTGATGGTCATCAGTCTGATTCTGATGACTACTCTGAGCTAAGTATAGAAGATGATGAAGAAGGAAAGGTGAAGGGAAAGGATGCATTATTCAGTTCTTCAAATTATAATCTGAAACCCAAAACATTTAAATGTCAGACTTGTGAAAAATCTTACATAGGAAAAGGAGGATTAGCAAGACATTATAAACTTAACCCAGACCATGGACAGCTGGAGTCTTCACCTCAGAAAATACCTCTAAATAAGCCTAATGGAAGTATATTTGTGGAAGAAGAAATGATAAGTCCAGCATATTTGGATTCAATTGCTGTCACTTTAAATCATGAAAAAGCACAAGCTACCAGTCTAGAAGGAACTGTTGATTCCAAGGCTGGAGAACAGGTAAAGCATTACTTAGAAAAACTGTCAGTTTTGTGGAAAGTAGAATGGCAGTTCTGTAGCTGTACAGTCTTGTACTGCTCAGAAATATCCACCAATAGACTACATTAGACAAATTTCCCATTGAAGTGCTTTAAAAATCATTGTCTCTTGCAGTGCTGCAGCAATAATACTCTTGCACAGACACACATAACTAAATGTTCACTGAGTGTTCATATTTTACTGAGTTTCTGACATACAGTTTTTACCTTGTCTGCATAAATGACATTCTTCTCTGCATTTGGATAAGAACACTGTTGTTCAGTTACAGCCTTTAGCATGACAGCAACATATCATCTGCTCTCTCATTTTCTGTTGCTGAAATAATGTCATCACAGAAAAATCTCTTATTTGGAACACAACAGTGAAGTTCAGCTTTTCCTGGAGCAGGTTTTCAAAGTGAGGCTTTGAAACCCTGCACACCAGACACTGGTGAAATTTGAATCTCTGGGATGGAAGCTGCCTCAACTGCAAATTTTTTCCTGTGATGTTTTAAGATGGTCACTTCAAAGAAAACTTTGTTTTAATATTAAAATAACTCTTAAAATTTTGCAGCAAGAGCTGATGCAGCTGCTGGCTAGGAAAAAGTACTCATTTACATGTAGAGGTGTCACATTTATTACTTGTCTTTGTAATTGTGAAGTTTTTCTCAGGAAAGTGAAAATTTACAGCTTGAGGTGCCAGTGCAGCAAACAAACCTTCCCTCATCCTCTACACTTGCTTATCATCTCTTGAAAAAGAGAATTTCAGAATACTGAAGTCTGTTCTCTGAATTATTGTACAGTTTTTTGATACAGACAGGAAGCCAATCAAGATCCTCATGCTCAACCCCTAGTGCTATGTCAAATTTAGAACTAATTTAGTAATTTAATCCCTGGATACAACTGACATAAATTTGCCATTTTTAGAGCTTTCCTAATCAGTAGAATAGTAGGGAGTTACTGAATGTTGGTATCTAAATGTACAGATTATGCAAAGAAGCATAGTAGTACTATAAACTCATTTCTTGAAAGATGCTGGAACATTCTTAGAAATTCTAGCTTGGAAGGGAAGATGTTTAAGGCAGCAATGACTGCTTTGAACAGTTAAAAAGTTTTGCGCTGAAATCATAATGATAACTTAAACATAGAAAAGGTACTTTGAGTTTCTGTGTGATCTTATAACAGAAGCTACTTCCTAGCTGTATTCCTAGGAAAGACAGGATTCTGAAATGTGGGAACTGGGCAGTACATGTTGATACTTAATTATTGGGCTTGTCACTGTTCATGGTGTCAGAGTTTTCGTCTTTTATATAAAAGTCTTCATGCTTTGACATGGTTACAATGAAACCCAAATTATTCTTTGAGTATGTTTTACTGCTAATTAAGTTTTATTTCTACAACATCTTTATCTAAAAAGGATGTATTTTACTTCAAAAATATTTCATGTATTTAACCCAAAACACCTCTTTCATTATATTTATTTAGTATCTTTATTTTGTATGACATCTCGTGGATCAAAAATGCTAACTTTGCAAATAATGGCATAAATGTGTTGCAGAAGTAGCAGTCTTACTAATGTGTTGGATTTATTCCACAACTTTCTTTGCAAGTTATGCTTGTATCCAGCTTTTCATTTTTTTAATATGCTATTTATTGTTTGCATAGATGACAAACTTAATTATAAAATTGTCTTCCTCAAAACTGTTTAAAATGGTGAATAAATACTTCTCCTTTTAATTAAGGCTTCAGAGTCTGAGGAAAGCAGACACTTGCTGGCAGAACAACCAAATGAAACCAGTTCAGGACACCGGGGACCTGTAGCACCAAAAGGACCTGGAAGACCCAGACGACCAAAGAGACGTGGTAGACCCAGGATGGGTGGAAGATCCAGGTGTTCTGGAAGGCTTAGCAGACCTGGTCAGTCCCCTTCAAAGTCACTTAGTAGTGTGTCAGCAGAACACAATGTATTCAGAAGAAAAGCTAGGTTAAAAGAGGTATGGTTCTCTTCTGCAATTACTTCACAAGTATTTTTCTCCCCGCCCTATTTTTCCCCCCCCCCTTTTTTTCTTTAAAATCACTTATTTTCAAGGAATCATTTTCAAAAAGATTTTTTTTTCTTTTTTCTTTTATATCCTCATGTGTGGACAAGATGAAAGCCTTAGATGGCTTCTAAGAAGAAAACATTAAATTGTCTTTCAAGAAAAAAATACTTCCAACGGAACACTGGAAAAAGGGAAAATGGGAACTCAGTCTGGAAAGGGACTTTTGACATGTAGATATATTCTTGCTATCCTTTTGCTGGAGAAGGAAAGTTACTAGCTACTACTACCTATCTCCTCCAACACAGTAAAAGAAATAATAATAAAGAAACCCCCCAAAACCCAAAACAAACCCACAAAGGTGGTCTTGGGGGAGGATAGAATGGGGATTAAAATCCAACTAACACAACTTGTTCTTTGTTTTGTGTGTTGTAGGTCCTTTATGGCTACTAAAACTAATGAGCTTGCTCTTCTTTCTATGAATTGGCAACATTTTTGGGACTGAGTTTGTCTGTATATGAGTAGTAACTATTCTGAGGTTTTTGTAACTTACCCCATTCTGGAATTAGTTTGCATCTATTCTTAAAGCTGCCTAAACATACAGCATATCTTTCAAAAAAAACCTAGTGATATTTTATGTTCTGAAAATGGGGGGCATAATATGTGGGTTGCTTTTTCCTAATAATCTCATTGTGCCTTTTGACAGCTAATACAACAATGTGATAATGAAGACTTAATGGAGCTGGCTCTCCCACGTCTTACAAAGCTTGTTACAGTGTACGAATTTCTGTTGATGAAGGTGAGCTTTTATTTAAAAATATTAAATCATTTTAGGGATACTTCCATTAGTATACATAAAAAGATTTCCTTTAGAGACATAACTGAATTTCCTAAGTTAGTATGGTGCAGCATATCCCACACATCACGTCAGTCTTACACAGGAAAAACTCTGGTAGGTCTTAACTCAAGGCTTGCTTTTTGTTGCCTGGTTCACTGGCATTTTGAATAGTCCATAGTCTTTTGACTTGAATGTTTCTATTTTTAAATGCTGAACAAAACAAAAGTGACAGATCCTAATTTCATCTTTTTTTAAAGTATAGGGAGGGAGAAACAAGCCCTTTTTTATTCCCCTCTTATTCCTAGGTGGAAAAAGGATATCCAGCCAAAGCTTACTTTCCAGATGTGTATAGGGAATTTGAAGACTTGCATAACATGGTAAAGAAAATGGCTTATGATCATCTCAGTAATTCTGATTCTGTGAGTTGCCAGCAGCCTGTTGAAATAAAAGATGCTAAGGTAATAAAGCACTTTGGAACTATGATTTGTTTGTTTATTTGCTTGCTTTATTTTAGATGCCTTGCATTTTTAATTTTCTCATGCAGGTGAATTTATTTGAAAACAACATGGTTTTTAATTAGCAAAAATAGACATTATTGTAAAAAGTTCAACAACTTACTAGGAAGAAAAGAAATCTATAATAAAACTACAATTCTAGTTTATGTCAGTGGATACAATTAGAAAGATAAAAAACAATTCTAGCAGTGCTGTTGCCTGCCTTGTATATCTAGGGTAGTATGAAGCTGCATATTACTGCAAGGTGTATTTAGCATTAACTGCTAATAAAAGTACATCCTGATGTTTGATCAGAAGGAGGGGGGGGGGTCTATATTTAAAATGAGTGACCTTGATTTAAAGGGATAAGTAATTTCATTGCAAAATGAGGGCAAGCTGAATGCATCTATGCAGTTCACAGTCACACTAACAAATGTGAAAGGTAGTGACTACATTAATAAAATTGCAAACTATTATTTCAGTGACTCTAGATTAATTGTTTATGGAGCTGTATCTAAAAGGCAGATTTCTTGCTTCTCTTATGTGTTCATGTGCATTCTTAATATACAATGGTGCTCTTTAAAAAGGGAAAACAAGACCAAACCAAACCCCAGAACAACCTAGCCGTGAGAAGCTGGATAGTAGCACACTTACATAAGGATGAAGCACAGGAATGAACATGAGGAGGGGGGAAAATCCTTGACTACGCAGAGATACTCTAAACTGAAATGTTTTTTACATGACGAAGAGCCTCAATAATCTTTATTTAACACTGCTCTGAGTAACTGTCTCTGGATTCTATATATAACCATAATTCTTTCAAGTTTGCCTGTTAACAGTCACCTTCAGGTGAAGGCTGGTAGAAAACATGGGAGTCTAAATACTCGCATTGAGCTGAGGTGATTGTCAGGCCAGACATGGTGTAGTTCTAGTTCAGTTTTAAGAAAATTAACCTGTATTTCAGCATTTATGTATTCAGGTCTGAGAGGCTAACTTTTACTTTTTTTCCTTATATCTGTTTTTAAAGGTTGCTGAATCTCTAGGAATCACAGAAATACTCAGTGGAAAACAGAAGATGCAAGGTGCAGGCTCTTATTCACAATGTGTAATTAAAATGGTTAGTGAGCAAGTGCCTGTGGATGTACTGGGACAAAAACGGTTAGCTGAGGTATGGAATACCTTTGTGAAAATTAACAATGAAACTAAGACAAATAAAAAGTTTTTAAAATATATAATTATTCCTTACAAAATCATGCTAGTATTATCTTAGTCATGTTAAAGTAAGGCTTTTGTGGTGTTCAGAAATACTGAAAGTATTCTGCTGTGGTATCATAGCAGGGCATATGAACTAGCACACTAAGTATGTGCTTTGGGAAGACGCTTGGTAACATTCAGGACAGAATATCAAAGAGTTACAGGTCTTTGATACAGGGAAAAGAAACTTCGTCGAGGTGCTGGTAACTGGACGCTCCACAGATTCCAACCTGTGTTAGAGGAAATGGCCTAACCTACAGCAGGCTCAGACATTGGAGAAGTGATTGCTGTGCTAATTGGTGGAGGATAGAGGGGCATGAAACAGCTGCTTTCTTTCTGACAAGTCAGTTCATGACCTTCAGTCTTGTTTGCAGCTGTAGCAGAGAGCTGTGTTTCATCCCCTTGGAGTTTTGGTGAAGTGTGAGAGCTGTGTTTAAATCCTTGCCTTTTAGGAAAACCTTTAGTGTAAACCCTGTTTTCAAGGATCATCAGTTCACTGCCATGATGTTCCCACAGTTATCTTTTCCAGTACTGTCAACTGTTACAGGGGCAGCAGGTAATCATCTTTTGTATTGACAGAGCTCAGGGGAAGAACTGTTGCCACCAGCCAAAAGGACCAAGTCAGAAGACGTAACACAGAACATGAACAATGCTTATGCCAGTCAAGATGAAGTGAAAGAAAAGAGTGTGAATTTGTGTACACTGTTTGAAAAAGATGGTAACCTCTTCAGATTTTCCAGTTCTGTTCATGGAGGAGCTAAACAAATATTTGTTCTTCAGGCTACTCTGGTTGTCGTCTTAAAGTTTAATTTCTTAACTTGCTTCCCAGGTCCTTCAAAAGCAGCTGTTTAACTGTAAAGGCCTCATGAGGAGGGAAAAGTTACAGATGATGCAAACAGCAGTATCTCAGTTCTGGATGCGTGATAATCAGTTACTGATACTATTTAAGAGCATAGTACTGTCCTCTGCTGTGTGCTTCCTGTCTGTCTTGTCCCTCTGAGTGCATGACAATTGTGTCAGCTGTGGGAGAGCGGAGAAAGAGGAAGCAGAGTGCACATCCTTCCTCTTGGCCCCAGCCAGCTACAAGCAGAATTACCAGAGCTTTGTGGAACTTGGGGGAAAGGAAGAGCTGTTATAGGCTGTCCTGTATCCATCATTGGAATACATCTTGTATTGGAAATGAGCCACCATTTTGCACCACAGTCTTCAGGTGGTTGCCTTCTTTTTTATTCCTCCTTGATGTTTCATCCTACTGCCCTTCAGATTAGCAGGGTAACAGTGAAAGGAAAGTAAATCTCTAGTAAGATACATCTATCAGTACTATCCTCTTTGTAAATATCTTGTTTTGGTGTTGCTGTAAGTGGCTCTGCTTTTGCCCTTTGCGTGTCTTTCAGTCAATGGTTATTTTTGTTTCCCTTCGTTAGATTTTCTTTCTCTGAAAGGCTCTCTGCATGACCACGCTTATTTCTTGCTCCACTATGATTTTCTTCCGGGTTATGAGTTTTTAAAATTGTTTTGCTTGCACCTGCTAGTAGGGTGTTTGCTAGTTTATAGTGCAAAATGTTAAAAATAGTCCTTTTCTGCATGTTAGGTCTCTGTTTTTGTGCAGTGGTATCTTTCATAAAAAAAAAAACCAACCCTAAACCAAACCAACCTACTTGTTCCTTTTGACCTTTAATAATAAAGACTGACAGCTCATACTACTGCAATTGTTCAGCTACCTTCAGGGTTTGGGACCCTGGTCAGGTCCAGGTCAAGTAACTGGTACAACGCTGCATTTCTTGTGTTTTTTACCTTTTCTGGCACAGGACAAAAGTGCTGCTGGGGCTCTTAGCACAGCTGATTAATATGTAGTAACCTGATGGCATGGCTGAGTCCAGGATAAGCTTGATTAGGACAGAAATTTAAACAGAAGTTTAAGTGCTTTCATCAACTTACTAATAATGGTCATGAGGATGAGCAGATGACAAGTTTGTGCCTGGTAAAGTCTTTATCTTTTAATGTTACTGGCTGCATGACAGATGGAAGAAAATTGAGTTTGACTTTCAGCCCAGGCTGTTTTCAGGATTAACAGAAAAATGCTGCCTCTTAATGTAAGGTCTCTTAATATAGAAATACTTGATAAAATATCACTATTCAAAAATTCCTTAAATATTTTTATATTGACTTTCTCATTGGGAAGTTCTGTCGAGCTCCTTGTAAGGTGCTTCAGGTTTGCTAATTTGGTGGAAAGAAAGCAGGGAAGTAGTCTAGCTTTTGCTCCAAAATTATTGCTGAAAAATAATTTTTTTGGCATGCAGTATTAGATTGCCCAACAAAATAATACTTCTTTCCCATTTCCAGGTTTTAATCCATTAAATGGAGAAATCCTGCTTTCAGAAGATAGGCATATCACTTGCTGCACAACTGGAAGTACATCACAGACAGCAGAAGAACATAATTCACCTGCTGATTCAGGAGTTAGAATTGATGGTGAAAATTCAGGTACCTTCTCCCAAACTGTGGAAATGAGGATAGAGTATCCCCAGCCTGTGAGCATACAGGGACCAGATGTGGCAGGTGAAGCATCTCTGCTGCACCCTGAAGTCGTGCTGCCTGCCGGAGCAGGTGGTTCAGCTGGGCTGGTTCAGGCGCACTTTGTGAGCGGGAATGCCATGGGGGGACTGGCAGCTCCTGAACTCTGCAGCTCCCTGTCGGAGCAGGCAGTGGCCAGGCTGAGCACTGGCCTACCAACGAGTGAAGAAAATGGTCACGATCCAAAGTATCAGGAACTGGAAGAAGAAAACCCTAATTTTGCAATTAAAGAAAGTTCTGAGCAACTTCATAATGCTGATATGACTGATGAGATACAAGAACTTGAAAAAGTTTTTTCAACAAACGTTGTGCCAATAAACTACACCCACAGTGCTCAGGCTGAGTCGCACCAGAACGCTGTCCAGGGAGCTCATGGGAACCAGGAAAATGCTTTCAAAAACCAGAGTGATTATTCTTGTGGGACAGAGGAAGCGCAGGAGCTGGCAAATACACTTACTGTAGATGAAACTGTAGCTTTTGAGATTTCTGATGAGAGCCATGATTTTTTGTCTCAGGGACATGAACAGATTTTTATTCAGACTTCAGATGGGCTTATCTTGTCTCATCCAGACACTGCTGTTTTGTCTCAGGCAGAAGGCATCGTTATTGTGACTGATTCCAATGGTACTACAATGCACATTCGCACACCCGAAGGGATACCTTTGGAAACAGTGGAAGCACTACTGGCAATGGAAGCAGGTGGCCAAAGTGAAGATATTTTGCTCTCGCAAAGTGAATTGGAGCCATAAATTAGAAAACCCTATAAGCTTTCTTCTGGAAAAGACTGATTATAAAATGTATATTTTTCTAATGTGAATACTGAGATAATTGAAATTTAACTTATTTGTAAACTGTTTCTATGCCCTGTACTTTTTATAACTTATGTTTATATAAATCTAGCAGCATTGCAACCAAAAATTCTAGAATTAACATTGTTCTATTTGCTTTATATGTTGGGGATGGGTGGAAAGTGGAAATCTTGTCAACCCTAAAACTTGCACTGTTCCCTTTTGTTACATAATTCCTTTTCTCTCTGGCCATCTGAAAATGCAGTAAGTTGTACTGCTGTTCAGCAGTGATGTGCTGTGTACTGGCAAGCTGTATATGGGTAAAATAAAAGCTATATTCAAAATGTGCATTTTCTGTGCCACTGAGATTACAAAATACTGTTGTGGTGCTTTTAAAAGCTATCTTGAATATTCATTAGTATCTAGATTTGATGCACATAAATCTGCCTGATAAAATGGGCAGTTTTAAGTATAATCCACACTTGTGCAGTCTGGGAACACTGTGACAACCTAGCTGATCCTTACTGAAATAAGCATTCACTGAGCTAACAGACAAAAATAGCCTCAAACAAGATCTGATTTGTACTGAACAATTGGAAATGTATTTAAGTTGCTTGCCTAATGTTCAGCCACACCTTTAAAAATTGCTGCTACGCAGACATAAATGGGAAGGTGCATAAGTTGTGATTTAATTTGCTTTAATGAGGTACCAAATTCTTTCTTGCTTTAGTCTATCATGGCCTATTTTTGTTAGGGTGGCATTACACTATTTTTTTTTCCTTTCAGACGATACATCCTTTATCAGTTCTACACTTTGACTTTCCTAGTAACTCCACACTACCTTGTACTGTTTAACCATAATACAAAGGGACTGTTGCTCTTGACAGGAAGAAAACTTGGCAAATTATTTGAATTTTTGCGATACTTTCAGTATGATCCGTGGATCAGATTATATTTTTGTGGAGACCTCCTACCAGCATCTTGTCCAAGGCACCATCCTTTCTTTCAAGAAGTTCAGCAGGTGAAAAAGAACAGCATTAAATGAGCAGACATTACTGAAAAGTGGTAACGTATCCTTAAAATGTGTCTGTCACCTTATTGCTGAATTGATGCAACTACTGGGACAATCAGACAAATTTGCCAAGGACAGGAGAGTTGTTCTTAAATCGAGAATGAACACTGTTTTTTTTCCATGTTATTGTTACTGAAGAAAAACACTAAAATTGAATCCAAACAAAAGAGAAGACAATTTACAGATTAATTAAGCTCCTCTACTATGTCTCTTTAAACATAGTTTGGCTAGGCTTTTTTGTTTGGTGGGTTTTTATCTTGGTTGCCTAAGTAGAAGATGAATTTGATTACCCAAAATGTTGCCTTTTATGAGTAGTTGTAAAAAGATACTGTACAATAATAAGTTACTATTTGTTTTGGGGTTTTTTCCCTCTTTTCTCAGGAGGTGGTAATTGCCAGAGGATACAGACCTACTTTGTAAGGGAAGGCAGCATACAAAGCAAAGTTCTGCTGGTCTTTCAAAGCCTTTAATTGCAGTGAGCAATTCTTTATGATATTCTTTTGTACTGACTGTCTAATAATTATATTTGAGGGCTACAAATATAACAATCAACCGCTTAGAGCTAGAATGACAAAACATCTGCAGTGATTTTGCAGTAATGTTCCAATGCTCAACAACAGTCAATAAGCATGAGGGTCTGTGAATATGAAGACCCCTTCCTGAAGAGCTTTTTTATCTTAAGAAATGGAAACAAACCACAATTTCCACCTGTGCAGAAAATGAAAACTTGCTTCAATTTTGCCTTCCCTATCAATTTGCACATGCTGGGAAATACAATACACCTACTCTCATCTTAAAAGAACAATTCTATATGTGAACCAATCTTTTTTCCTTGGAAAATATTTTTGAAGTACTGAGATATTTCCATAGTGACACAGGTCTGGCCCTACTCAGATGAATTAAGGTGGCTGTTAAACTAGGTGGAACACTTCCACTGGAAAAATAAAAAACCCAACAAAACTGTTCCTAACTGTATTCTTCTTGAGCTACAGCAGAATTTCTTTTTAGTTTAATGAGCTAAGAATAGGACTCTTTACTAGCTGCCAGAAACAACCTCATTGTTCAACAGAGCAACATTTAAAAAAAACTTTTCAATTCATGTCTGCCTGTCCTGTTACTGCAGGAAACTGATGTATTCCCCTTACTAAGCTTACGAGCTTTCAGCTTGGTGGTGATTAGGTAAGTGACCCCGCTTTTCCTATCAGTACAGAGGGACATACCTTCAAACCAAAACACTTGGTATCAGTCACAGGAACCCAAGGAAAAACTCACTGAGCCCTATGACAGGGAGCAAACAAGATGGGATACAGCCTTGACTAAAGTACATTTTGTCTTATTCAACTGATGCTTTTATGAAACATCTCTTAAAAGAAAAAAAAGTTAAAATTAATTAGAAGGGAGAAGACCTTCTTACATAATGACTGTGGAATGCTGAGTTGTACTAAACCTTCCCCAGGTGCTGGTTCAAGCTTGGATCACTCTTCGAGGGTGATGTACACAGAATCAAAACCAAAAAAACTATTATCTGCAACTGCATTTCAAAACCACATACCAAACTATGTGGATCCTTCTGGATCCTTTTGTGCTTTCCCCTCCTCCACTTATCAAGCAAGTACCAAAACATTTGCTCTGTAAATTAATGCAAAAAAACCCCCATGAAAGATCAAGAAGTGCTGAATTTCTATGGCAAAAGGGACCATGTAGGTCCCTGTCCAGACTTGGGAGGAAGTACCAGTTTTTGCTGTAGCTTCTATATGGATTGAATCACCCCAGACTACCAAGCAGTCCTTACCTCTTTCTGATTATAGAGGACTTAGCCTCCTACCTGTAGTCTCTGTGTTGGCCTTAAAATAGACAAAAGCAAAAAAAACAAATTGTCCCAAACAGGAAAAGGAGTATCAGCTGAGACAAAGTAAGGAATACAAACAGAGAAAAATATTTTTAATAAGTTTTACAAAAAATCAACTTACTTGGTAAGCCTTGCAATTTGCCAATTCACCTTCATGTAACCATCACTAGAAGCCAGCCATGTAACCTTTGGAATTCTAGCACTGCCTGTGTCCTGTTTCCAGCAGCATGGCTTCAAGCAGCAGCATGCTGCTGTTCTCAATGTAAGGCTGGTACAACCATGACGATAAATACACCATCATCAGATCCTGGTCAGCAGAATGAGCAATGTCTTGTACAATTGTTTGCTTGAGTTGTAGTTCCTTCTTGTACATTTCAGAGAGCTTCAGAGAAACCTCATCTGAAATGGATTGAGAAAACAAACACATTGACCAGAATATTTCAGCAGTTCTCTAAAAGCTAAATTATACTTGTAATATGTGGATCATAAAAAAATTCTACCTTACATAAGCTATTCTCCAAATTTAGCCATCTTTTTTTTTTTTTTTACAGCATTAATGGTATTTTTACATTAGAATATAAAATGCTAAACAATTTCCTCAGCCTTGGGATATATTTTACCTACTTCTGATTTTGACATGAGTCCACATTTAATTATAGAATAAGCAGTGGTATTGGTTCTCAGGACCCACTGTAAAATTACCAATTACAGCTATTCCTCAAATAACTGAAATTTTATTTTAAAATTTGGTAATGCTATCCTGCAATACAAGCTTCACATTTTAGAGTCGCTCTTGATTTTAGCCAATCTAAAGGATGCCCTCACATGCTGTGATGCACTTCAGCAATGCATGACACCAACAGTGAAAAACAGCAGTAAAAAACTCCCAACAGACCAAAACCGAAGCATTTATTGTAAAAACTGTTACTAGTTATGTTAGTAATACTGGTAGGGGGGTTAAAATGCATCTGTAATCTTTCATTGTCTGACTTGCTAAAAAATAATCACACAAAGTATTTTTAAAGAGAGACTGATCCTGTGTTTCTAACTTAGCCTGAACTATCACTGCCTTCAGAAGGATTTAGTCTTTCATGGAGTAGACAGCATCACTACATTATTCAGTCAAAACGGATGTTTTGACAGCAGCTATCTTTGTCATTCTTATTCTTTTAAGCTGGCAAAACCTAATACATAAGATTCCTACTAAACTGTGGTAGTGAAGTAAGAAGCAGATCTTCACAGAGGTATGATTTTCACTTCACAAAGAAGGCAGTTGGTTTGCATGCAATCAGGCTTCTCTTGAATTCAGACAGTTTTAAAACTGGGGTAATACCAGTAGGGAGGCAGTACCTTTTGCCATCAAGTGAATGCTAAAATAATTAACAGTAGACAGTAACATTTCTTTACTTGTCTTGACTGATAGTGAGATCAGAGGTATTTTTCTTTGGCTGCTTGAGAATTAACTGAGGTGGAGCTTGCTCTTTGCATTCAAGGATTTAACTTCAATGTCAAGTAACAAGTCAAGTAGTTAAGTCTGCAGCTTAACACCAGCAAGTTGCAAATACATCTCTGCCTGCAGAGGATGTGGCTGCTGCAGCTTAGACAAGCTTGGTAAGCTGCTGACAAATTTAGTTCTATGCTGTAATTGTTCCATGTCAGACAATGCTTGGCAGTCATCAGCAGTAATCCTAAACCAAGCGGTGCATTCATGTGTTTATTGATTAGTCAATTGTAAAGGAGATAGCACTCTCTCCCTCTCAGGCAAGACATCCACATAAGAGGCCTTATTTTTCAGTCATAAATTAGATTACACTGATGACACAATGTAATTAGCTAAGATAATCAATATTTTACTTACAGAAGTATGGTGTGGGCCACGTATGAAAGAAGGGTGCGGTGCAATTCCCAGCTCCATGGTGGAATTTTTCCAAGTCACAGATTGCTTTAGTAGTCGAAGTAAGCTTTTCCATTTTCAGTTGTATTTTTGTCTGAAAATGATGAACATGGAAAATTAATGAATATCTCAGGAACACAAGGCTAGTATAATCTTAAGCATTTTTAAAAAACAAACTATTCATGAAGGCTATTTACTACTAACGTTTCTAACTCACATTTTTTTAACTCCAGATAGGTATCAAAGCTGGAATCTAGATAAAGACTTAATATGAAATACTTTGAAATTCTGAACACTGCAGATATGACTCTGATTTTAGACATTCTTTTGTTTCCCTCATGTAGAAATATACTAAAGCCCTCTCATTTTTTCACCTCCCTAGTTTTTCCTACAGCAATTCAGCACTGGGGGAAATGATCACACAGGTATAGCACAAGCCCTATCAAGATGTTTTTTTACATTACCATGTCAAGATGACTTTCATTTCAAAGGATCAGCAGCAGGTGAGAAAAGCAGCTCAAGCTACTACTGACAATATATGTAGGCTGATCTAACAGCTTGCTTCAAAAAGCAGGTCATTCCATCCACTTTCTTCATGCTCACCTGACTTTGTGCATTCGGGTATGAATATTTACCCAAAATAAAATGGGTGCTTTATAAAAATGAAGCTTGCAGGCAGCTAAACCACAGATACATCTATGAACCTGTAAGCTCGTATAAACTGCTAAGGAATGAAAAATAAATTAGGTCTTATAGTTATGTTTAGCATCCAATCTAATACTGGCTGCTTAGACTCCTGTTACGCCAGAAGAGTAAAAAATTTCATCAGTGCATTTGTAGTCTGAATACAAAAGTACATCAAGAAAAAAAAAAAAAGAAAATCCCCATATATTTTCCCCACAGAACAAAATCTGAGGGAAATCTAGCCAGTTTCCTAGCCATTTTCTAAATACTGGAGGACTGTATCCTGTCTATATAAAAAAACAGATCTACTATCCTTTTAATGGGCCTCCACTTTGTCAAAAAGCTGTAGAATTTATTTTTAGTAAGAATTTTAAATTACAGTATCAGGCAGGAAAAAAAATAGTTTGCTTCCCGTCAAACTGACAAGTGACATTAATTTCTAGCAATGTATCCAGAAAAAAAAGGTGTGTTACATAAAAATTATCTTACTCCACTCTTCAGAGAAGATCTGCAAATGCAGGTAGGCAGGCTAAAAATATGACTGCATTATGTCTGATCAAAGACAGCTGCAAGATATGATGGCACTGCTTCATGCTTTGGTGTTTCTTTTGCTCTAAACAGAGGGAATATCCAGGATGAGAAAACAGTAAACAGCTGCAGCTTTGGAATGCATTCTTTGTACGATTTGTTTCCAGATCACTTTATAAAGGGGGGAGTAGAACTATAAGCCGACAGCAGATGTAAAACCAACTTTCAAATTTACCAATCAATCAAATAAATGGTACACTCTGGATTTATAGTAATTTAGTTTTGAAGCCAAAGAACTATGAACGAAAATCCCAATTTTCTGTCTACAATTAATACTTCAGGACACTTCCTTGTTACTTGAGCACACTTGGGATTGATTAATATTGACTAAGTCTGAAAAATGAGTATTACCATATGTTTTAAGGTCTCAAGTAATGCTGCACAGCAATTGTCCAGCTCTTCATTGTATTTTGGGGTTGGCTTTTCAGATTCTGTGGCACTGTTATCACATGCTATTTCCAGTTTGTTGTCTTGAAATCTAAAATAGAAACATGAGGCAGTGTAAACAACTACATATAGGTTTACTTGAGCAGTGCAGATTTAAAATCCTTGTGGTCTGATCCTACAAAATCTCTCTCTTACAGGCTGTTCATGAGAATTCCTACATAAAAATAGCACGAAGCATAGCTGGCAATGTGAGCAAATGGGGCTAGTATCATAACCTTCAGAGAAAAACAGAAATACTCTGCCTTAGAACGTGCTTGAAAAAACATTTGCAGGTGTTAAGATAACACTTTTTCCCACTTTACCTTGCCTCTCTGCTGGAGCTTTTTCTCTCACAATGGACAAGGTATGCCCAGGCTTCAGCAGTTTCACAGGACAATCTGGTACCTCACCACAAACTCAGCTTTGTGCAAATTTAAGCCAAGACATTTATCTGTGACCTCAGAGCAGCCAACGTACAGACACCTGCCCTGTCTGCCAGACTTTTCTACACCAGCTGTAAACTTAGACTGGAGAGAGAGAGCTGCTAAAGAGCAAAAGCAACATCTGGCACCATTACAGCAAAATATTCCTCAGCTTGTACCTGTCACAATCCTGTCAGACAAACCTTCTTCAGCTGTCAGGACTCTGGAGAAGCTGCTCAAAGCCCTGTTAGTTAAGGTTTTTCATTACAGCATGAAAATAAAAGCTCTATCAAAGTGTGCTTGTTTCAGTTTTTCTGTGGGTTTTTTGTTTTGTTTTGGTTTTGGTTTTTTTTTATGGTGGTTGTGGCGTGGTATTTTAGTTGGTTCTTTCTTGGTTTTCTTTTAAATAATCACTGTTAAAACTTTTTTGTCTGTATAAATCACTGGTTCTTTCTTAAAACCTTCTGAACTTTTGAGTTTTTTACGCCTCACTGTAAAATATGCAAGAGAATAAGGAAACTCACTTGGGCTGAGATTTATAGAATTAGATTTGAACTTGGTACATTATATAAGTATTTTAAATACATTATGTTTGACAATGTAAAATAAACACTTCACATTTCTTGCAAGTATCAGTACTATATGAGACATTATTTGAATACCAATAGTTTATGTAACCAAAAAATGCAACAGCTGAGTTTGATCTAAGAGCTAGCTTATCTACTGTGACATGTTCTTTCCCCATCTGCAAAAAGAACTTTCTAGTGAAGAAAGCAGATTAACCTCTCAATAAAAGAAATCTTCATGCTATCTTTATTTGTGTGTATTAGCATACTTACTGCTCACTGATCCTCATGTTGACAATTTTGTTTGCCGTAGTAAATCCATTATCGTTCAGTCTCTCCCATTTCATCATTAAATTATGCCAGTCTGCTGCATTATCTTTAATTTTTCTTGCACTGACAGATAAAACAGGCCTTCTTGGAGTACTATCAGGAGGACTTTTTGCTGTATGAGAAAATAAAGATATTGAAGCCATTTAAAGCATACAGAAACAAATCAGAGTCCAGCAGCTATTTGTATGAAGGATTTCCTTGCTTAACTGGTGAATACTGATTAAAGTAAAATGGAATTTATGTTAACTGTCTTTGGTTGTGAAATCTAATTCCTCATCTATTGCTATTTACAAGAAAACCATGTTATTAAACAAATGCAAGCACATTCTGAGATGTGAAGTTGCAGCACGGACAGCAGTGGCTTTGTAGTGCTGGCAGATGTAGCAGTCTTCTGACAGCAAATGACAGTCAGATGCTAATGCACTGTATGACAGAGAGTAATCACGGCAGCAATTACTGTGCATGCATGCAGTACTCATGCCATGAATGTCAGAATTAATTCACAGCAACACGTGGGCTGCAAGAGTTTGGAGGAAGGCTGGGTCCCGCTGAAGGCGGTGGGTGCTTTACTACTGAGCACAAAGCCCTCGTTTCATGGTGTCTCCTTGGAGGCCAGACAGCTACAGGAACCCGCTGCACATCCTCTGATCACCCTTGCACCTCAGGGCCTGCCGTGGCAGCCAAAGCAGGGCTCAAAGCCAAGCCAAATGCCCTGCCCGAATGTTTGCTGGCTTCAACGTTTATCCACAGAGATGCTTGAAAAGAGGTAATCACATCAACAGATGTAAAGTCCCCACAGAATCATAGAATAGGTCAGGTTGGGAGGGACCACAGTGGTCCAACGTTCCTGCTCAAGCAGCGTCGTCCCAGAGCACGTGGCACAGAATGGCAACCAGATGATTCTCTGATATCTCCAGTGAAGGAGACTCTACAACTTCTCTGGCCAATCTGTGTCAGGGCTCGGTCACTGCACAGTAGAGAAGTTCCTCGCGTTCAGGTGGAACTTCCTGTGCATCAGTGTCTCTTGTCCCCTTGGCTGGCACCACCGAGAAGAGCCTGGTTCAATTCTCTTAACATCCACCCTTTAGATATTTATACACAGAGCTGTGGTAACACACATGGGGTCCCCCGCTCCACCCGGGACATGAGCGAGGTGCTGGGCACGGTGCACACCGGGGCGTGTAGCAGCCCAGAGGGCTGGCAGAGCACCACGGGCACATTAAACCTCGTTAGTTTGCTGAGCAAACGCCGGAACCCGGCCTCTGGTTGCTCACTACTCCCTGCTACCCACCCCAATTCGCTCCCTCCAGCTCCCCCCGTCACTCACCCGCCATGGCGACCCCACCGCCCCGCGGAAGTTCGCTCACGTCCGGCCCC
>WEKY01030233.1:44900-55257 GCA_013390045.1 Picathartes gymnocephalus
CTCCCGCTCACCTCCCTGGGCGCCGCAAGCGGGGCCTGACGCGGGCGCCTGTTGCGGGCGGCGCTCCCGGCCGGCTCCCGGGGCGCGGGTAGCGCTCACTGAGGGGGCTCGGTGGGGGCTCGGGAGCTGTAACCGCCTGCGGAGCGGCTGCGGGGGCTGCGTCGGTCTCCCCGTGCCAGGGCTCTGGGTCTGGGCGGTAAATCCGGCATAAGCCGAGGTAAAGCCGGCGGAAAAGCGAGGCAGCCCCGCAGGTGTCCAGCTGGAGCCACTGGCTCTGTCCTTCTCTGGATGGGGCTGCAGCGAAAAGGCACCTGTTGGGAAGGAATGGTTTGAAACATCTGAGTGTGTTTCAATAGCATATGTTTAAGAAATACATTTGAGGAAGGGAGGTTAAGACAAGGGGGAATGGCTTCAAGCTGAAAGAAGGGCAGGTTTATGTTCGATATTAGGAATAAATTCTTCGCTGTGACAGTAGCAAGGCGCTGAAACAGGTTGACCAGAGAAGCCGTGGATACTTCATCCTTGAAAGTGTTCATGGCAAGTTCGGATGGAGCTCAGAGCAACCTGGTCTAGTAGAAGCTGCCCCTGCCCATGGCAGCAAGATTGGAAGTGGATGATCTTTAGCGTTTCTTCCAACACAGACCTTTCTAGGATTCTGTGAAGGTTTCGTAGGGTGTCACAAGACAATCAGCATGAATACAGCTGAGTTTTCCCATCCCTATAAGGATGTGGAGAGACTGTGGGTTCCCCTTTTTCTACCCTTTCCATCTCTTTCATCTAAATGAGTTCTTTTGTTATGTTGTTTATTTTTGATTATGTCATAGAGAAAAAAACCAAGCATCATTTGAGCCAAAAATGCAACATTTAATGAGTTGTGTAAAGCTATGTGTGTGTTAATCAGGTAACCATGACCTGTGTGCCAGCTGGTCATTTGCCTGTGTGCGGGAGACATGAAAACAGAGCTCCTTTGGCGGGGTGCATGTTTGTGTTCTCTGCTCTCGTTGGCAGCGTTCTGCTATGAAAAGCTCTGGAGATGTGACAGTGGGGTAGCCTGCTCTGGGGCTGAGTGTGTGAGAAGTATTAGAAAAGAAAACTGCTTTCCTTTTTATTTGGCAGGATCTAGCTAAGAACAGAGACTGTTGTGTTTAGCTGTGGTCATATGGGAGTTTGTCTGTGCTCTGAAGAACTTAAATGTAAGTTTTAATGGTGAAGATTAAAAAAAAAATGGTGCTGTCGTCCCTCTTGTACCAACAGAACCCTTGGGCTCAGAGAAATGCAGTGACAGCTTTAGCTTCCTGCAGTTTATCTGTGGCATATCCTGGCACTGAACCTTTAGGCACTGCGTGTCCACTGAACCACAGGATTATCTCTCACTTTAGTTGCCTTTGTTAGGCAGCACTGAAGCACTCAGCCTTATTCCTATTTCTGAGACAAAAAAAAAAAAAAAAAAAAAAAAAAAAAAAAAAAAAAAGCGTTTTTTAAAAAACCACCCTTTATGNTTTTCAAAACATGGCCTTGAATGTGTTTAAGAACCTGTGAAGTCTGAGAGTTGAGAAGGAGGGACTCTGTCTGGTGATTGTTTTTGATGTGGTATTTTTCTCCACTTTATCTCTGCTGCAGGACAGCTGCTTAGCACAAGCTGATTTGCCCTATACGACTGTTATGTACTTCAGAATAACTGTGGCTGACACAGACTGAACATATGCATCCAGTTCCAAAATCTGCCTGAGAAAATAGATTATATCCACTGTTTGTCTTTGATTAATGAGGTAGGAAAAACAGGTAACAATTAATCCTAAAGCTGTTACAGACTACATGTGATACACAACTGTCTTTAGAGAGATATTGAGGGCTTTAGGCTCAAAAGCAGACAATTGTGGCATTTGTGCAGATGTTTTGAATGTACAGGCCACATGGGAGGTCTTCTAGTCCCTTATACATTTGCTTAGTGTAGATAAAATTACTTAATTAGTAGTATTTTTCATGAAATTATGGGTTTGAGCTTTCACTTACATGTTTTTACACAAGCAGTACAAGTGTTTTGTTAGTCTGTAAACCACTCAAGGTGAAGCTAATTTGTGTACAATGTCAGGAAATTATAGTCTCTTGATACATTTTTCCTTTTTTTTGATTGTACAGGGTGAAGGGGTTATAGAGAAAAAAGTCTTAATTCATTTTTTTGACTACTTTGCCATCAGAGATTGTATATAAATTTTACAAGGAGTGAGAACCCTAACCTGACAGCAGAGTTTTTTTAATTTAACTTAGTATGTGACAAGAAATAATTCCTCCCATGGCTTTTTGTGGGTGGGAAGAAAAAACCCTATCAAACTTTCCTTTTTTCTCTTTTTTAAAATTAAATGTAAACTTCCAAAAGATGCATCAGATTGCAGATAGGGTTATTGTAGAGGAAAGAGGAAAGGTCTTTTTCTGGATAATACAAATTTGCAGATTTCCATGTTGGTAGTCGGTTACTCTTTTTAGTGGTTTAGTTGAGCTGGAAGAATAAGTGGTGGAAACTAGGAAAGAGGATAAATTCCAAGAGGACTTGGAAGTTCCTTTGGCAGCTGAAGAGTGTGAGATGGTTCCAGCTACAAGAGCAGCTTTAGATGCTGACAGATGTAAATTGCAAAAGTCACAAAGGGAACTTAAAAACCAAAATATGTGAAATTCACGGGGCAGTAGCTGGATAGTGGTAGAAGTTGAGGTTAGACAGAGGAAGATTTGTGCATGAGAGACTCAGGACAAAGACTGGATTTTGTTTTATTAGAGAGAAGGAAAAAAGACCATAGGCTAGTAAAATTTCTAAAGTGACATTTAGGACAGCAAATAAGACTTTAGCAGTGGATTCTTTTTATATTTAGTTGACTGTAGATAGAAAGAAGTAAATGCTGAAGGAAGGGGTAGGAGACTTAAAATATAGGATAGGAATAGATGTTTTGTGAAAATATTGTGGAAGTGTCATGATGCACTGAGGTTATCTGTTAGCTTAGTAAACATCTCTGAAGGAAACTCCTCATTCAAAAATAGTTTGGGCACATGTATCAGCTGGTCTTTATGATATTTCATTAAATACATCATGACAGGTTGTAAACATTGGAGGAGAGTGGAATTAATTTCTAAACTCTAGCAAGCAGTAAAATTTATCACAATTAGGAACATCTAACAACTGGTGCTAATGTAGTTATTGGCAGTTTTTGTAACAGATAAAATATAGGCCCAATAACCAGTCTTTGTTCCTGTGTTCTTGTCTATGACACGCGTGGGCAATGTCATGCGAACAGTCCCTTTGGACTTAGTGGAATTTTATTTTGACAGCAAGTGTTGCAGGGCCCAAAGTGTGTGTGCTGAATGCTCTTGTACAATAACTGAAATAGTTGGAAAACTGAGGCACCAGAGCTTTTCACAGCTCTGGAGATATTAAACTAGAGCAGCTTTTTTTTTTTTTCTAATTTAGTTGATACACACTGCAAGCAATGTATGAAGCTGCCAAACAAAAAACATTTTCCATCCTTAGAGAATTTAAAACTAGGCACAATAAGGCATATCACAAATTGCAATAGGAGTACTTTACAGAATTATTGTGAGCATTTAGTAGCATTTCTAACTTCAATTGGCAGATTTCTGTTTTTTCTTTCTCTAAGGAAGTTCTAACTCTGCTGAAGCTAAAGAAAATCTTCAATGTTAAGATCTTAAACAACCATAGAAAACTTTCCTGACTACAGAAATTCAAAATTCTTGTCTTGGAAAACTGCAAGTATTTTTTGTAGACTCTACACCATTCTGTTAATCAGACTTGCTCATGGCAAAATAAAATTCAAGAAGTGAAGGCTTCTTTTCTTTTCCATGTTCCAAAGTCACCCATAAGGAGAAGCATCAGCTACTGCTGCAAAATGTGCTTGTCAAGGCTGTAGTGATGAGAAAAATTACTGGGTTTAATTAAATTTTTGGAATATTTTTACTTTCCTCATGGTCAGCTTTTTCTGAAGGTGCCAGTATGTTATTGCTGTGATGAGCTCTGACTACAGTGTTCTTCTTGGAGAAGGCAAACAGCCTCTTTGTTTCTGTTATTCTTAGATGTTGTCCACTAAGCATATTTACAGTATTCCTCACAAGCATGAAATTACTTTCTTATCCATAGAAGGAAACCTCGATATATGGTACTTTTTTCCTGTTTGCTCCTTATCTTTCTAAATTCAGTTGCTACATGGATATTTTCCTGTCAGTCAAAACAAGAGTTCTTTCGTTTTTACTGTCCCCTTTCTTCCAACATTATTCTAATTTTTTGGTTGTTATTTGAATGTATAGCAGATGTAGCTTTAGCTGAACTGTTTCTCAGCTGTGTTTTTTCTTGGGCTGTGGGGCATTAAGGAGTGGAGGACAAATGCTGGTTTGTTGCTTTGATCTTACAGCACGGTCTGACACAGTGAATATCCCATGCTCTTGGGCACTGTTGGATTGAGGGTAGAGGTGGCAGAAAGGTGAAGAAATATATCACACAGGTTGTTCAGTGTCAGAGGCCTTACGGCTTTTTGACTAGGCAGATGAAAAGAAACACTGCATTTGAACTCAGCTTTGACAAGCTGCAAGAAAAAGTGGTTATCCCATATTTAGTGATTACCATACATCCTTATATGTTAGCTGAACTTAAGGAATACACTTTTTGGCAAGAAAAGGTTTCTTCTGAGAATAGGTTACGTTCACTACAAGAGTTTAACTTGCTTTTTCTTCATGCAAAGCAAAAATTGAGATTTTTTTTCTTCTTTTTTTCTAAATTGTGCCTATCTGTTAACCTTTTACTGTCTCCACACAAGTTAATGACACGTGTTTTGCATTTGCCTTTCAGATTTCCTTATGTGGTCATGTAGATGTGTTTATTGCAGCCTTAAAACTGCTGATGCAAATCCCTGCTATGGCATCTGTGGCTCCACCGGTTATATTTAAGGAATTTTGTCCCTTGTATTATCTCCTCAATGCCATTCCTACAAAGATCCAAAGAGGCTTTCGCTCTATTGTGGTTTACCTCACAGCACTTGATACCAATGGAGACTACATTGCTGTGGGGAGCAGCATTGGAATGCTTTATCTCTACTGCAGACATTTAAACCAGATGAAAAAATATAATTTTGAGGTAAATACTAACTTTTACTGTTGTTTCTTCCAATGAAGCTGAGTTGCTCAGAATTGAGCACTCCTGTTGGTGTCTCTTTAACTTTGTGAGTTCTTTGTATGGTTCGTTTCAACAGGGGAGGTGTGAATCTATAACTTTTGTAAAGCTGTTGAGTTGTTTCGATGATCTGGTTGCTGTTGGTACAGCCTCAGGTCGGGTTGCAGTTTTTCAGCTTGTGTCTTCATTACCTGGAAGGAACAAACAGGTAAATATTAGCATTTGCCTAAATCTCTGTGAGGTTTAGTATGGCCAATCCTAGTAGAGTGTTTCCATGATTCTTTGTAAGAGTGAAACCCAGCCAGTCTTGCCTGATGAAATAGCTGTGAATATGTTTTAGGCTTCATATGTTAAGCTTATAAAACAATAATATTAAAGCATGCTTTGCATTGCAAAAGATATATTTAATCAGATACTGTTTCTGAGAGACTTCTTGTGTAATAATTGGCTGATCTCTTCGGTGGGGGGTGGGTTTGGGTTGTTTATGGGGGTTTTGTGCTAAATAAACTGTAGAAGGATCTGGACTTCTATACTTGATCTCCAGTTAAACCAGTCAGGAGTTACTGAATAGGCTTTGTGCATCCATTTTTTTCTTCAGCTCATTCTTATATTGCTTTGTTATTGTTTCACAGCTTCGCAGATTTGATGTTGCTGGCATCCACAAAAGTAGCATTACAGCTTTAGCTTGGAGTCCCAATGGAATGAAATTATTCTCTGGAGATGACAAAGGAAAGATTGTCTACTCTGCACTAGACCTAGACCAGGTGAGCATTTGTTGTAGGGACCTTAACTCATATATGCATTTTCTGAAAGAATGCTTATGTGTTTAAATATTTAGCAGTTACTTAATTGCTCAGTGTTACTTGTTTAATCGGGTGGCTTTATTGGTATGTGTACACTTGGCCAGGTGCGTGCACTCCCAGCAAGGCAACTATCAGATATCCTTCACAACTGCCTTACCTTTTTTAAAAAGTAATGCACTTTAAAAGAAGTAGGGATCCTTCTCATTTTTCATTAAATAACTATCAAATCTTTCTTCAGCTTTCAGCCAGTACTTTCTTTTCTGTTTGGAAGGCGTACTTTTGTCTGATGTGGCTCTATTGGTGAAGTACTTCTCCCAGAGTTGTTCAGCATCTCAGTGTAGGGTGTAGAAGGAAAATAACATTGGGGTGCTGCTGGCTGACTAGCATGTTACCAGTAAATGGAAATTTTCTCACATCTTGTTAGTTAATACAGACCTGAGATATCAACAAAATTAATGCTAACTTGAATTTCTAAATGAGAGAAAAGTTTAAACAACATCTGTCCTGATTTATCTGTGACTGCCCCTCAATTTGGTTTGACAGAAGTAACCAAAAGTAGTGATTGTCTCAGCAATGTATGAGCTGGCAGTGGGGAAGGAGGAAGAAAATGTGTCTTAAAGTTTCTGTTAATTTCAACAGAAATGTATTAGCTAATATTCCAAGAGAAACTACAGTTCATAGTGTGTCACATACAGTCTTAACTCCCCTCTTGCCTACGTAAATTAGTCCATATTCTTTAAGTGAGTTTCATGCCGTGGGTGTTCAAAAGCTTTTTGTTCGTTTTGTTTCTTCTTTTGGGCTTATAAATTTCTTCGAAATTTTAGTTACTACCGTGTATTTTTAGGAGGATTTGACTCTTGTGAATTGTGTGTATCTTTGAAAGGGTATTTGCAACTCCAGCCTTGTATTGGAAGAGCCATCTTCGATTGTCCAGTTGGATTACAACCAGAAGGTGCTGCTTGTCTCTACTTTACAGCGGACTCTGCTTTTTTACACAGAAGAGAAATCCGTCAACCAAGTTGGAGCACAGCCCAGAAAAAAGTAACTCTTGTAAAATCCTGATGCAGGCTCATCTATTAATTCTTGCATTTCAAAGTGAATTACAGACAGAGTGATCTAGTCAGTAAAATTAATACAACACAGCAGTCTGGTCATAGAAAGCTAGTTACAATAGCTGTGTGTGATCAAACATGAAATGACAATTATACCTATTTAGAAAGTATGTGGTGTCAAGTATGTCACAATCATATTTTCAATGCACTATTAGGCAAAAATATTTAAGATGTTTTCTCATTGTTTAAACTGAAATCACTGCCAGTCTTCCTCCGCAGTCCCTCTGTTTACTGTGACTTGGAGCGAGCAAGCATTGTAATCAAGTCTGTCTAATGGGTGGTGTAATATTTGATGATAAAAGCAAGTCAGCATTCCTGGTTTTCTTTTATACTCTAGTGAGTTAATAGGGAGAATGTATAGTAAGCACTTAAATTTGAGTTGAAGACTAGGAACCTCTTGTGTGGCTTTGACATCTTATGTAATCCCGCTCGGGTAAGGAAGAGGGAACCCGGTCATAGAACAGCATGACTGACTCTATCTCTAAGCAGAGGAAATTTACACTTGAAAGAGAGTTTATGATGTATCTTTCAGGGATATGAATAGTAAAGAGGAATACCAAGGGCCGTCTTATATGTGAAAGGTTTTTTTGGGTAGTAGTAGTGTTTCTGTGTATGAGAAATGAAGGGTTTAACAGCTGAGGTCTGTTCTGTGCTTTTTTCAAGTAAAGGCTGTCAGTATCTTCACATTAGTTTGTAGTGTTTTGCTTGTTTTTTATTAATTCTGGGAGAAGGAAGAGTACATAGTAGGATCTTTTTGAGATGGACGGAGTGGCATTAAGGCTATGAAGGTTATTAGGAGGAGTCATTTAACTTGCTTAATTGATGTAGCATCTGACATCCAAAGCTGAGGGGAAACTTGTTATTTGGAATTACTACTCTTGTCTTACTGTAACTGAATTTGTACTTCAGACATTTGACTGAATATTTTAATCAAAGACTTCTGATAATTTGTGGTTGTAAATTTGTGTCATTAGTTTTTAAATTGTTTCTAACTTGCATATATAGCTTTTAAACGAAATTCTTTTGCATTTTAGCACTGGCAAATTTGGAGCATGTTTTATACCTGGCCTGTGTAAACAGAGTGACCTGACACTATTTGCTGCCAGACCTGGTCTTCGTCTGTGGAAGTCTGATGTTCATGGGACTGTTCAGGCCACATTCATATTGAAAGATGTATTTGCTGGAGGAATAAAAACTTTTGAACTGTATCCTCGTTTGGAACCACCTGACAGAGGAAGTTACAGCTCTCCAGAGAAACACCTTGGGCTTGTCTCATGCTTTTTCCAAGAAGGATGGGTGCTAACCTGGAATGAATACAGCATCTATTTACTAGACACTGTGAACCAGGTAGATTAATCTTGTGGCTGCATATTTTGTTCTTCTGTGTTTTTGTTCATGCTATGCTGTGAGACTCTGTTTTGGTTATCCATTCTATGGATGTGATTTAAATCCATATTTAAAACAACAAAAAAAGAATATTTATTGTCTCCCTCCTCAAGGTATCATTGCAATGATATACTCACCAGCTAGCTTAGTATGTTGTTTATGAAAATTACATATATTTAAAGCTTTCAATTGATGTGTTAACCTAATAATCAATTCTGATGCTTAGTGAAACATGTAGAAACCTACAATCTAGGAATTAATGCAAAAAGATATTTTAGGCCCATAAAATATGCCTGGAACTATTTATTCTTTCCCTTCTACTACTGTTGTGTCTGAAAAAAAATATACTACCTTTTATTGGCATACAGTGAAGTGTTAGCTATTTTGTTGTCTTAAAAATGCATATGAAAGTGGATACAAGCTAGTATATTTTTGTCTAAATGATATTAAACATTTGTAATGTGGCACTCTTCTGACATAAAATTGTATATTGCTTAAGTTGTTACATTTAGTTGCCTTTAGTTGGACAAAGAATAGATCTGTGGAATTTAAATTAGTATAAAAATGGAGCTGCATCATGATTAAAGTGTTCTTTCCTGTTTCTTTTTTCTATTTTCTCTCTTTTTGATAAGATAAAAGTCTTTATCCTGTAGCTGTTTATGTTGATTAAAATCCAGCAAACACTTTTGTAAAGAGTACCATGTTGTGCAAACACTGTGTTAATCTGGTGCCAATTATTTCTTTCTTTGTTGACTCGTTACAGGCTTTGCTTGGTGGCTTGGAAGGATATGGTGATATTGTGTCTGTGTCCTGCACCAACAATGAGATTTTTCTCTTAAAGGGAGATAGAGACATAATAAGAATTTCAAATAGACCTGAAGGACTGGCATCAATAGGTTTGTATAGATTAGTAAGCTTTGTGTGTAGAAATTAGTAAATTTAGTATGTATAAATTAGTGTATACCTCATGGAACATGCTGCCCATCATACTTTTTTAATAAAAAAAGCCCCAAAACAAACCAAACCTCACACAAAACCCTTCAGATTTTTGCAAAAACCTGCCAGGTCCTGTGGAGTTACTCATCTGTTTTGATAGGTTATATTTAGAGATCTGGTTTATCTGCTTCTCTGAGCTTCTCTTTTGGCTGCAGTGAGAATGGGGACATTAAGAAATTAAATATGCTTGCCTTTTTTGAGAGTGGATCAGCATTAACCTAATGAGGCATCTCTAATCTGTGCATTTGAGAGCTTATTCTGAACCATGATGCTGAAGCAGTCTGGATTCCTGTTCATGGTTATCCCTTTAGGATCAGTCTCAACAGCTGAATACGTTGATTCTGTGGCACCTGTCACCAGCCACATTCCAGGGGAAATCTCAGCCTTCCTAGCAATGAGGAAGAAAGAATTGGCAAATAAATCCAAATTTTTTAAATTCCAAAAATAATTTGACTGTTTAATATTAGTTGCCATCTGAGTTAAACATTTATGTTACTAGAACTCTCTGAAAGGGACTACTAATGCATTTAAATACTCCATCTTAGCTTTGTATTACCAAAATACTAATAAATATGCTATGAAGTCTCATTGAATGCTGGAGAACTTTCTTGTCATTGCATGTTGGCAATAACTTCTGTCATTTAGGCAGTTCTTTACTCATGAACTCCTAGAGGCTGTTTATTATTTTAATCTCAACTTTCAAGTGTAGTTTGAAAGGAGCCTTTAGAAGTGTATTTTCTTCTAGTCACCACAGTGATTTATCTGGTAATTTTTCTTGATTTTTTTTCAAGCTACTGAATGTTTGAATGAAGAAGTTAAAGATATAGGATGGCACTTCAGTGTGTGATACAGTTGGGTCTTCCAGGCTGCAGACTTGTACTGTTCTTTATACA
>WEKY01030233.1:58333-73848 GCA_013390045.1 Picathartes gymnocephalus
GCAGTTCCTGTAGGGTGGGGATTTTGTTTCTTTTAGGTCTGTAACAGCCTTGTGTTGAGATCAACCAAATACTCATTCATAAAGATTGAGTTATAGGTTGATAGTGTCCTATCTAGTAACAACTGCAGCCCAAAGTGCAGGAGATTTTAGTTTCAGGTTTTGGTATTCTTATACTCTTGTCATGTTAAGAAAACTCCCCTGGTAATGTATGCGTTGCTTGAGTTCACCTCATGCAAGCAATCAAAATTTAACAGAGCAGGCTGTAAACCAGATTTCTGCAAGACATGGCTCCTCTCCCCTATATCAGAGTTGGATATTCAGCTGTCTCTCCCCTTCAGCTGTCTTGTTCCCTTTGCTCATCACTTCCTAGACAATGAATAATTTCCTGGACTACAGGCAGGCTGTACATTTTTATGTATGCCTTCTTTGGACGTGGATGATGGAATGGAAGGGTTTAGTTTTTTGCTAAATCTATTGTTCTAGCAGTCTCACTGTGCACATACAGCCTCAGGGAACAGTGACAGATGTAGTTTTATTTTACACAAGGCAAATTTATTCATTGATTAAAGTACTTAACTTTAGCTTTTTTAAAATCAAAACGTGGGAGCTGCTATTCTTATATACCCATTTTCTTGTGTAGTTTGAAGACACCTGACACTGTTCTGACTCTACAGTTTTTAGTTTGCAGAGAGCTGGATGGGGTACTCTGGCCCTGGTTATGGCATCCTGAGCCTGGTTGTCTCAGAAAAATACATTTGGTGCCTGGACTACCGAGGCAGCTTGTACTGCAGTGCCCTTCCTGCGGCCGGGCTACGCTGGCAGAAGTTTGAGGATGGAGTCCAGCAAGTGGCAGTTTCCCCCTCAGGTGGGTAGGCTTCTGCTGCACTGTCACCTTGTAAATATAAAACTTGGATAGACTTGGGCATTTTCTTTGTTTTTGTTTTTTGGTTCTTTGTTTCTTGTTTTTGTTTTTTGGTTGTTTGTTTTTTGGTTTTGTTTTTTGGTTGTTTGTTTTTTGGTTTTGGGGGTTTTTTTATATCAGTTATTTAATTAGGTGAAACTTGTCATTTTTATGAGATTACAGATATAGTTGAGTGCATATGTACTTTCCACATATGCAGTTTTTTTCAAATCAATTACTTCCAGAAACTTGGTTGTTTAGGGCTTGTTTCATGTAAAAGTAGTGTGTTGGTTTGGATTTCTCTTTGGTTTTTTTTTTTTTTTAAATAGTCACAGTTACATGACTGCATCTTCGCTACCTCTGCATCCCATGTTCTAGTGTGTGGATGTCTTTCTAACAGGTTCACGTTGCATTTTGGGGGGTTTTTGACATGCATTTGCCTGATGAAAGTGAACTTAAGAAGTAGCAGTTCAGTGGTAGGCAGAGAAGAGCTCTTTGTCTGTAGAAAACCTTGATTTTTGTTACAGAGCTATGGAAGTTCTTGGCTGTGAGGGTGGCGAGGCAAAGAAAGAGGTTGCCCAGTGAAAATGTGGATGCCCCATCCCTGGAAGTGTTCAAGGCCAGGCGGGATGGGGCCCTCAGCAATCTGGTCAAGTGGGAGGTGTCCCTTCCCATGGCAGGGGGGTTGGAACTAGATGATCTTTAAGATCCCTTCTCACCCAAACCATTCTGTGATTCACAATTTTAAAGTTCTTTTTATTGTAAATGTAGAATTGGCTTTGCGTATGTGTGGGTTGGTTGATTTGATTTCTTTTTAAATACTGAAGAAAAAAAACTTTGAAGTTTTAGCACATTTGCATATGCATTTGTTCTGGATGGTTGTGAATGAGGATTATGCTGGATTAAAAATAAGCAGGTTTTGGTTATAAACTTGCGTCACTTTTGGCCTTCCAGATTGTTCCAGGCCTGGAGTGAAAATACAAAGTTTTTCAGCCATTTTAATTTGTCTCCTGCCTTGCCACTATTTTTCTTCCCTGTCATCTCTAAAAGCACATGTCAATCTTCCCTTCTCTCTGTAGGGGAAGACTTGCTATCTGTATTAAGAAGATAGAAATTCTATTTGATCTGTAGCTGTAGCCAAAACAACTTGAGAGTACTTGTAGTAGGTGAGAGTGTGGGTTCATCCAGCTCAGTATCTTACTCTTTAGAGTGGTCTAACAGCAAGTCCCCGCAGAAAAGTGAAGGGAATTGGCATGTGCCACGTTCGCCCTTGGTAGTTTCAGGTTGCAGTTGCTGGTGGCTCAGGTTGCCTGGGCAAAAGGCTGTTCCTCTGCATTTCTTATCCCTCAGTTCCAAGAATTCACCCAGCTTTTCACTGAATCCGTGGAAGTTTCTAGCATCCAGAGTTTGCCATGGATGTATTAATGCTGGAGCATGTTAATCACAACATGTCAAAATGGAATTAAATGCAACTTTGTGAAATCATTCAAAGGAAATTAGTATGACAATGTACTGTTCTGGTACAAGCCAGCAGTTAAGTTTGGAGTTCCATTTGGTTTTCTTTTTTTAAGCTATTATTACATATTAGAAGTCAGTTAGTGTTCTGGTCTTGCTTTAAAAAAAATTGTAAACTTTTTTTAAACTTGCATTTTTGTTTAAAGCTACTGGTTTGCTTTTCCCCTCCTATTCGTTTAGGTATAGCTAGGACACATCAGCTGTGACTGTTGCAGTAATTGCTCAATGCTATTATGTTCTTTCTTTACTTCTCATATAGGAGCCCTTCTCTGGAAGATTGAACAGAAGACTAACAAAGCTTTTGCTTGTGGAAAAGTAACTATAAAAGGAAAACGGCACTGGTATGAGGCTTTACCCCAGTCTGTATTTGTAGCTCTAAGTGATGACACCGCCTGGATTATCAGAACAAATGGGGATCTTTATCTGCAAACAGGTACCTGAAATAATTGCAGGCTCTTTGAATTTTTGTGGGCTGAGATTATTAGATTTCAAGTCTACAGAATGATCACAATTTGCTATAAACGTTTATCCGCAGCCAGGACATAAGGAAATCTTTTTATCTTGAGAAACACTTGGAGGCAGTTGTGAGATTTTGTGTAATTAGGAGAGTGGAAAAGCCAGTTCATAGCCACTTGTTTTGTGTGTGCCAAGTGGAGTACATACAGTACAGAGAATTTATGGCATGGGGAGGATATGAGATGGATGGAGATAAATGGAAAGGGATTGTAGAAAATATCAAAATAATATCCTTGCTTTGAAGGTATGGTGCACTGAAACAACTCAGCCTTAAGTGGGCAGAATAGGGGAAAGTAGAAGCTGTGTTTTGAAAAGCACAGATCTCTGAAGGTACGAGTTACCCCTTGATAATGACAGGAAGGTATTCTGAGACAGAAGATTGAGAAGTGCTTTGGAAGTATAGACAAGTGGTAAGTATTTTATGTGATAGAGAAAGCAAAGCCATGGGGGAATGGAATGGACTGTGGAGCAGGAATCTTTGCAGTTGCCTTCTTACTGGATGTGAATAGGGCACAAACTGGAAAAAGGGGTAGTGCAGTGGCAACTTTGAAGTCATGGCCTTAGTTTTAAGTTTTTCAGTGAATAGAGAAGGATGTATTTGGAAAGTGTTATGCAGACAATATTTGGGCTAAATGCAAGGAGCTAGGATGAAGATGGCAGTAGTAGTTTTAGAGTTCAGGGAGAAAAGTATCAAGGACTCTCGGGCATGTGGGGCTTGCACAGAAAGCTGAGTTACTAAGGAAAAATTACCAGTAACATGATGAAGGAATTACTGGTGAATAAAGAGGAGGACTGGGTTAAGGGGAAACTGTATAAGATGTATGGAAACAGGACAGCATCTCTGAGTGGCTATCAAAATTCTTGTTTACCTTTCGTTTACTTTTGGCACTCTTGTAATTTCTCTTTTAGGTTTAGTTACTGTAGCACAATACAAAAATTCTTTGTGATTAAGAAAACTGTTTTAAGTATACATCACTGTTTCAAAGGCACTCTATTAAAATTATTTTTTTTTTAGTTAAGTGTAGTAGTTCCAGAGAAATCAAGTGGCCTGCCCATGGTCACGTGCATATTGCCAACAGGCATGGATAGTGGTGATGGAGAGTGAATTTTGGATGTTATTCATATAGGGCACTGTCGAGGTTTGAATCAATATTTTTCTTTCCTTTGAAAGATTTGTTTGTTTACATCAGCTTACATCTTGATTACATCTGCTGTTCTTAGGCTTCCAAATTTGTCTTTTGATGCAAAAAATAAATTCTCAGTATATCTGTCTTCCTAATGTGAGGGAACCAGTGAAAATTGTTTCTCCAGGATTTTTTCATTCCCTTCACTGTCTTGTGTAACATTTATAACAGAAGTGTGTGCTCAGAGGTTTAGAAATGAGTGTTCTTGTTAGTCTAGAGTATATCATACACGAGTCTGTTCATTCTGGCTTTGGCAGCATGAGAAGATGAATCAAAACTGTGTCTCCTGAGATGTTTTTCATGCAGTTTCATATGTGTAAATCAAGCTTCAGTGTAATTGTAAAGAAGGCACATTCCTGTAGATTAGACGTAGAAATGTGTGCAAACTGCCTGTAAATCTACCAGAACCTCTCTGCTCATTTCAGTACTACACGCTGTGGCATGGTATTTTTTAATTGCTCTGCTGTCAGTATTCAGATCAGGTTCCTTTTCTCCCTGGCATGTTTTGGCTGAAAGTTCTTCCATTACTGGCATTTTCTTTGACTCTTCTGTCAGCTCGAATAGAGTTTTTATAAATGGAGTTTCCTGGTGCTGACACTAGAGGGAGAAGAGGAACAGAAATGACAGGACTGGACATGCACTGTGTAGGATGTTGAAGGATGTACAGTGTCTTATTTTTTAAAATGTAAAGTCAGCTGTATTAGAGAAAATTCTTAGTAGTTTATAGAAAGAACACTCACACAAGGAAATTGTGTTGAAATGACGAATGTTAGCCTGTCAAGGAGATTCCCTTCAGCATTTTCTTTTATTGAGTTGCTTTATCTCTTTCCTTTTTGTTGCAAAAAGCCAAAGTTTGTAAAGCAATCCTCATTTTCTGATTTTTAGGCCTGAGTGTGGATCGTCCTTGTGCCCGAGCAGTAAAGGTTGACTGCCCTTATCCACTGTCACAGGTCACATCCAGAAACAATGTGGTGTGGGCTCTGAGCGAGCAGCGGGCCCTGCTCTACCGGGAGGGAGTGCGCAGCTTTTGTCCCGAAGGAGAGCAGTGGAAGAGTGATATTGTCAGGTAGTAACTCTGGTGGGACATTCTGGGGATAGGAAGAACAAATAACTGTGCTGGAACTCCTCAATGTTGGAAAAAGTGTTACCTGGATTCATGTGTCTATATACCTCTGTGTGTTTGTTTATATCTGTTTTAGCTATCTGTCTGTCTGTCTGTTTATCTATCTCTCTATCCTTCCTTCCTTTAGTCTTTGTCCAGACATATTCAGAGTAACTGCTGTTTTTCTGTCAGGTGAATAACTGCTATGTAATGAAAGGAATTGTCACAAACAGAAGTGAGTTTAAAGAGTTTTTAAAAGATCTTTATAATGTCTGTCAATATGACTTTTTAATTAAATACTGCTTCTTTAATCTGGTCCATAATGGTTTTAGTGAGCTCTCCAGTTTTTTGAGAGGTTTTATTTTTTGTTTTTTTTTTTTTTTTTTTTTCTTTCTGAGATTCGATGTATGCATTTTCTTGGTCATCCACACAGCTGGATAACACTTCTGCACTCTCCAGCCACAGATTTTTATAAATATTTTGTGTAGTTGGTATTTAGCTTTGTAGTTGATCCTATGCTCACGGTAGTTCCTTTGTGGTAAAGTTAAAAGCGCTGAGTCTCTGCTGCTGGCTTTGAGAGTGTAGAATATAATGTCTCTTGTGACATCAGCCTGGAGCAAGTTTAGGAAGAAATTCAAGTTCTTGTCCTTGGATGATTTTATCTACTACATATCCTATTGTGAAACCTTAACTTGTGCTACTTTCCAGCTTGGTATTTGGCTCTTGAACAGTCTAAGAAACTAGTGTGTCTTTGTTCAAACGTGAAATTTGCATGTACTTGAATGAGTTTGTTTAATGAAAATGCCTGCTTGACCTACGCCTTAGGTACATTTCATGTTCTTGGGCTTTGTGTTAAAATTGCAGAAAGCAGGCGCTAGTTGTTCTTAAATTGTCAAGAAAGGTTATCTGAAAGAACTAGCATTGTTTGCTACCTTTTCAGTGCCTGATATGATCACCTGACCCTGTTGACTTTCTGAGCTTGAAAATTGTTTACTTATGCAGGCAACTTAGAGTCCTAAATTCAGCATTTATCTTTGTCACACCGTCAGGTTGAGTTTTCTATTTGTGGTCCCTGAACTGCAGGTATTGTTCTCAGAATAGGTCAAGGAAGTTGTAGGAGATACATTTATGAAGCTGTTTTATCAAAAACTTAGAGAACACAGCTCTTGGTTGCTTATTTACTGAACAAAATAGGGCTTGTTTAGTTCTATTGTTATGTATCCAAATTTCAAATCTTGAGTGGAAGGAAGGAAGGACTCATGGTTTTTGTTGTTGTTGTTGTATATTTTTTACTTAAACAAATAAAATATAAAGTACCGAATAACTGAAAATTTGATATCAAATGTATTTTTTAGCTTGGCCCCACTGAGTTCAGCTGTGTTAAACTACTAGCATTGTAACAGCTTCCTTAAAATACTATTAACATAAATTCGAATTAAGGTTTTTAACATTTTTACTTGTTTGCGTTTCCAGTGAAATGCAAGCTTTGGAACCAGTATGCATAACCCTTGGAGATCAGCAGACATTATGGGCTTTGGATATCCATGGCAATCTCTGGTTCAGGACTGGTATAGTTTCAAAGAAACCACAAGGAGATGATAACCATTGGTGGCAAGTAGGCATTTTTAAATTTTGCTTTCAGTTTAGTCTTTTACCTTGGGTTGATTATTTGTGTTGTTTTCCCACAAGATTCTAAGATAAAATTCAATTAATTGCTTGATATTTTATAGCACACTTTATTCAGTATATTAAAACTTCAGCGTGGCTATGGCTGAAATCCCTTTTTGGGTCTACTTTAAAGAGGTGAGGATAAACCATTCCATGGTCATCTAGAGCACATTGCAGAAGCTTTCAAGAGCACAAGAAATGCTCTGCCAGGTCATAGGACATGGTGTTGAGGCAGAGCATCGACTCTGGCTGCTGAACTCAGCCTCTTCTCTTGTCTTCCAGTGCCCATCATTTTCCTTAGCTAGAGAAAATAAGTAATCTTTATTTGCAAATACGTGCAAAAGAATGTGTTTTGCATTTTTCCATTCGGTTGAGGTTTCTTTGAGCCATGTGGAGCTGCTTGCTTCAGCCACAGTTCATGTGGGTGAAACCAACTCAGTTATGGCAAGTACTGCCTGGTATTGATTTGGAATTCCTGACTCTGGTTTGTCCAGCTTTCCTTGTTTTCTCCAGAGATAGGGGTGGGGAAGAAGGGAGTACAGAAACAGTCTTACAGAAAATTTGTTTGTCTACATGCCTACCTAAGTTACAATAATTTTGGTCTATGTGCATGTTTAATCCCTTTTTGCATGTGGTCATCATGAGTAGCTTGGCTTTGAGGTTATTGGCAGACTGCTGCTCTTTTTGTGCTCTTGGCACATTCCTTTTTATTCCTTTCTAGGAGTATCCCAGAGTGTTCCCAACCTAGCTGTCCAGTTGGGAACTGGGCAATGGCTTATTTACGCCTCTTTTGTTACTATGAATTGAAATATCCATGAAGTAATTGCAGAGGTGTATTGCATACAAGTTTTTGTCATGTGGTTTGAGTTGCTACACTGTGCAAGTTTCTCTCTTCCTTTGGGAAATTGAATATTCACCTTTTAGTTTGCAGAGTTCAACATGTTTTTAGAGTGAGATATCCTAAAACATAGGGCTTTCTTAAAATGCAAATGGATTGTTGTGTAAAAGGGAGTTGTAAACTGGCATTTAATATTGATTGTGTCTTATTAGCAAGACAGTTACTCAAAATGTACTATTTTTATTTTCCCTTCCTACACTTTGAATATTTATAAAAAAGCTTCTGGTGAAAGACTGTGCTGTTTACCCCACAGCTTAGCTAATTATCAAGAGCACTTTTTTTTTCCCCCGCAGGTAAGCATCACTGATTATGTAGTGTTTGACCAGTGCAGCCTGTTCCAGACCATAATCCAGGCAACTCACACGGTGGCAACAGCAGCTCAGGCACCTGTGGAGAAGGTGGCTGACAAGCTTCGAATGGCATTTTGGTCACAGCAGCTTCAGTGTCAGCCCATCCTCCTTGGAGTTAATGGCAGTGGAGTCTGGATCTCTTCAGGCAAAAATGAATTCCATGTAGCAAAGGGAAACTTAATAGGTTGGTGTGCTTTTGCATCTTAATTTTTATAAGTTAAGAAAATTAAATAGAAGGAAATAACTAACTATAGCTCTGTCACCACAGAAAATCACCCATGGCAAGTCAGGGCAGCTTTAACTTGTTTAAAAATTAAATTAAATGATTCATTAGCATTTGGTCTTAAATACTTTGTCATTTAAAGGGAAATGTTTTTCATGGAAAGGTCACTGTCAACCAGTGAACTGTGCACAAGTTACTGCTCTTAACACCTACATGTGTCTCTTCTCTGGGATAAGAAGGCAGTCTTAAGCTGTTGAACCTATTTTATCTTGCACAATGGAGTCTGGCTCATGATCAGTGTGACTGTACAAGACACTAATGTTGTGTCTATTAGCACTAGTGCTAATAAAGGGATTGCTTTATTTTTCTTGCTACAGTTCTCAAAATGGAATTTTGATTTGGTACATTTCTTTGTTTAGGTAAACACTAACAATACCTCTAGGATATTGTTCAACCTCATCACCAAATTGGTCCCCTGTTGAAGACCATTAATATTCTTCTTTATCCTCTTCTGCATTCCCAGTTTTCTCTCTGTGTGTGTACATAGGTGTCAGGAGGAGGCTTCCCCCTCCCTCCAACAGTTTCTTGAAAGATTTTCATAGAAAATCTTGTCTAAGATGTATTTAATAATTGACTGCAGTAGAATTTCTTTTAAATTTTAAATAACAAATTTTAACAGGAAAGTAAGTTTCCTATTAATACCATTCTGTTCATTCTTTCAAGGCACGTATTGGAATAATATTGTGCCTCGTGGTACTGCTTCTGCCACAAAATGGATTTTTGTGTTGGCTTCCCCAGCTTCTTCTAAAGAAGGTTGGTAAATCAACAGTGCAGGTGTATAATATCCAATTTTTAAACAGAGTGGAATTGATGGTTTAAGTAATTAAATGTCCTGAATTACATCAGATTTTGGTTGTCTTTTCTGTTTGCAGGGATCTAAAGTAGTTGAAGTAGGGTGGAAGTTTGTCTGTAAAATTACTGGAGATTAAAATAACATATTATTCGCTCTGACCTTTGGTGCAGAGTGGCATCCAACAGAGAAATGGGTGGTCTCAGGAGCAGCAGCTTCCTAAACTGCCAATGCATGAATTGCCAGAATTTGTAATTGGAAGTTTTGAAGCATGCTTTGCAGAAATGCCTGTACTAACCAAGTGCTTCTCCTGTCAGTGCAGTTACTGCAGCAAAATTGCCCATTATTGGTAAAAGTGAGACCCCGTCAGGGAATTGAACTGCTGGTTACAATAGTTAGCAATTGCATTATCTAAGTACACTGGCTTTAGAGGCAAAAATGTGGTTTAGAGCTGAAAAAGAATGCTGCTTTTCAAAGGCTATTATCAAGGATAAAAAAAAGAGCAAAAGAATAAAGAGAGGTGATAGTGTATTGTTACATGTGTCTTTTCTCTATTAGTTTCTTCAAATGAAACATTTCTTCAAATAAGATCACTAACTACTTCCTTTATTTGAGAAAGGGAGTATTTAAGTGCCTAAATAGGGGCTTAGGATGTGTATTTGTACTTCAAAGCTTTACCCTGTGAACATAGCCAAGAAGCTTTAGTTTTGCCTTCAAATGTACTGATCATTTTTTTCAGAAAAAGTAGATATGTAAGCTTTCTCAGAGTAGATTAGGAATTATTTTAATAACAGAAGTGTCCTTTCCATAGGAAGCTTTTTGTGGCTGTGCCAAAGCAACAAGGATCTGTTTTGTGTCAGTGATCAGAATCCTCATTTTCGTCCTTCTACGGTGCAGCTGCCACCGGAGGCTGAAATGGTGCACTACTCTGCCTGCCAGGATGCCATTTGGGGCTTGGATAGTCTCGGGCAGATATTTATCAGAACACTTTCCTCCAGCTGCCCAACAGGGATGCATTGGACAAAACTGGATCTCTCCCAACTAGGTATGACATTTTTATTGAGTACACTATCTCTTAGCAGACCATATTTTCCAGAAGTATCTTTCAGTTTACTGATGTAGAGTGTAACATTTACTGGATTAAATAGTACCTCTTGGCAGGTGATTGTAAAACATCAGGAACAGATGTGGCTTTCAAAAAGTGTTCTGTTTATCCTTTTCCTGGAGATAACAAGTTTCCTGCTTGCAAGATACTTAGTGTGTGTTCAGTGCATCTTGCAGTTGGTCGGTGTGAGGTGGCTCAGCCTGACACAATGCTGTGCCGGGGGCTCCAGCAGCTTTAACTAGGCTGGCCGTAACCACGTGGTCTAAGGCACAAAGGTCTGAATTTTATGGTTAAACGTATTTTTAGCAGAGTCATCAAAGCTTCCTGCCAAGGAAAAATTATATTCCAAGAGTTGCATCATTCATGAATGATGCAGCTGATAGCGCTCACGTTTAGGTTTATGGTGATGTAATAATTCCGCATAATGCTTAGAATGTGATACTGCTTAACTGCTCTTTCCATTTGTGTAGGTGGTTGACCATGCTTTGATCATAGAAATACAGTCCCAGTTTGGAGTTTGCTCTGGGGTAGTCAGGTTGTTTGCCAACTTCATCAGTAATATTTCAATGAGATTTATTTTTTTAACAGTCTGTTAGAACATTCTTACCTTCATGCTAATCTGCATTCCTGTTTCAGGTGAAGATAAAGGAAATTGAAACTATGCATCATTCTCTCACCATTTTAAAAATAATTCAACTCTTTTGCAATTTTTCCATTTTTGATGGCAATGTTCATGACTGGTCTGAGAACAGACAAGCACTTTTAACTTCAGGTTTAAGGAAAGGCAGAGTTTAAGCCTCGTGTACAATTTTAGTGTATAGTTTATAATAATTCATGGAAAAATTCTAAAATGTGTCTTTTAAAATTAACTCGTTTGTCATTTGTACACTGGTTATTTTTCAGACCTGATGAACTGGTTCCAAGTCATTCATCATACTGTAGTTTAAACACTGATTGATGCCTCTTACTGACTTACAGGGTAGATTTGGCCACTCTGTCCTTCTCATGTTCCTTAGTGTGGTTTGAAACTCTTCTCATGAACCACTGCTTTCCAGCAGTTTAGACAGTAACTGTTCAAATAAGTAACTTCTGGCCACTGTCTGAAAATCTCAAAAGAATTCATACAGGAAATCAGTGTAATGGGTGTTAGCTGATTGTAGTACTTGGTCTGTGAACTTCAGCAGTTCAGAAATTCAGCCTTTACATTCAGCTGTTCCTGTCAGCTCTGTGGCACATGGTGGTGGCATAGCAGGTCAAACACTCCATTGTACCTGTCACTGTGGGTTAGCACTGAAATGTGAAAATGTTTTAGGCATTTTTCCTCCATTTAATTGCATGTGGTACATCACTGCTTAACAAGTGCATATCCATGGCTATAATAGAAGAGTCTTTATTTGTTCTAATGGGGCTGAAGAAATTGGAGAGCTGTTGTTACTATTCAAGTGTATGTTTAAGTTTACTCCATAAACATTAGGACTGTAACTGGGGAGGGCAGGCAGGGTGGGAGCAACTTTCTGTAAAATGCACTTCAGAATTATGCATGAAAGTGATGGGGTTCGCCAGCATTAAGGTTGAAATATTCTTATAATGTTGGTAGTATCTTGCCTTTTACATTAGGTACTGGGAGTAGCACCCAGTAGATTATTTTGATTAGAGTTCCACTATCACTGTGAAGGTTTCTAAAGACAGTAGAATGACCTTTGGGTTTTAACAATAAACAATGCTGCTAGTTCATGGTACTTGCTGTAAAACAGTTGGTGAATGTGGTTAGCATGACCTTCTCCTAAGATACAAACAGTAAGTGGAAGGAGGGAGAAACCCCAAAGCATTTACATAAGGATGGTGTTTTTGAATATCAAATTGTACTGTAGACGTAAATAATATCAGCTCTGCTGAGTAGGTGATATGTGATTCCATGTTTGAGTGCCTGATGCTTGTCTGGATCAGAACACTTTGACAGCTGAGGTATCATGTGACAAAGCTATTGCTTCGAGTCATACTTTATTAGAAGGAATAATGAGGGTTTAAGTAAGATTTTTGGCTTTGCAGCTGAAAGCCAAGCCTCTGTCTACAAAAGAAAGTTGCTATAGATGTTCTCATCCCAAGCAGTATAAGTTTTTGTTTGCCATTTTGTTTTTTATATGATGCTGTATGGTTAAAGGAAATTTTGGGATGAGATAGATTGATTTCTATTCCTGTGACTCAGAAAGTTAAATAATTTTGGTTAATGAGATCTGTTTACTATTACAGATAATTAAAAGATAAAGCTGTGTTGTCGTGTTGTTTCCTGTTCTTTTCCCCAGAAAGCCCTAACAATTGGGAATATTACCTTCTGAAGAAATAAATACTTTGAACTTGCCCTGTGTGGGATAAAATTCCACGCTCCTCTTTAAGGAATGCTGTGTCTGATGCACTTTACAAGGATTTGTTGCCAGATTTCACATCCCTGAAGAGAGAACTGTTACCAAGAATGGGATATCCCAAGCAGCACTGGCATGTTCAGTTAACCAGCAAGGCCTATTTTTAGAGTCGTTAGTTTGGAGTCTGACCAGAGCATTCCTTCTGTAGTGGATCTGTACTGCTTGGGTCCCGCTCTCTTTGGAACTTGTTTTCCATTACTTAGCTTTGTATTGTCCGACATGGGGTGAAAAAAGGAAATCAAATGTTAGATTACATCACATGGCTATTTTAAAATGCATGTGAAGGAGTGAGAGTTTCAGTAGACAGTTAATTAGCAGTTCTTTTTACCGAAAATACCAGGTATGCATCTCTACTGTCTTTGCAGGAATCTAGACTAAACCCAAACACAAACCACACCAAAATTCCAACACACAATTATTTGGCAGCTTTGTTTTCNCACAATTATTTGGCAGCTTTGTTTTCATGGTGCTGACAGGGTTAAAATACTGCTACACATTTGAGATTGGTGTAATAAATATGTACAGTGGTGAATATAAATCCATTTGAAAATCAGTTCCTTTATTTACAGATGTGACACTGGTATGTTAACACTGAAATGCATAACCCATATGCTCTCATGTTTTTGAAGTGCTGGTGGTGTTAGGAATGTTCTTCACTGACTGTATTAGCAGATCAACACCTTTAAAAGTCTCCAAGCAGGGCTAGCTACAGACAAGAGTTCATGTTAGGTCATGTGAAAGTTTGTCTAGGCACTGATAGCATTTGTCATGGAATGGTTCCCTGCTTGAATTTGGTTATTTTAATAGCGTATTTGTAATGTGCTTTAGAAATTGCACTCTCCTATGACTAAAACATTTATTTTTAGATTCAGAAGAGAAATTTCTCATATATGCACTACCTGTAGGTTTTGCTCATTGTGTCCAGCGATTTTTGTTATTCTCTCAAAAGTTATATTAACTTCTAATCATTTTTATGTGACTGTGTTTAAAGCTTGTTTAATACAATGACGTCTAAATAAAAGTTCTGGTTATTAGCTGAATTTGGAAGGAAAATGCTGGGTTGGTAATACTCTCTTTGTTATTAGGTGGTGTAAAGCTGATCAGCTTGACCTGTGGAAATCAGCATGTTTGGGCCTGTGACACCAATGGTGGCATTTATTTCCGTGTCGGAACTCAACCTCTTAACCCAAGTTTGATGCTTCCCGCATGGATAATGATTGAGCCGCCTATACAGGTAAAATGTTGATTACAATTCTTTGTAACCTGGTGGTTCAGCTCTATGCTAAACAATAAAACAGTAATTTTAGAATTCATGGAAAACAGTAGAGCCAGGTTTTGTAGTACAGTGTAGCATTGAGCTGGGCCCTGAGTACCTTCTGTGTGCTAAGCAAGAGGCTGGATGGGCAAACAGCACAGAGCAGAGGGTGTGGGAAGGCTCTGCTCCAGTGACATGGTGCTGAAGTGACTGCCTCCTTCTTCCTTTATCCTCACCCTTGTGAGTCTGGGGTGCTTGCTAGGGTGCTTTGCCTGAATTCAGGGACTCTCCTTGTCATGCAGTGATTCGTAAGCATGCAGTACAAACGCAGCTTTTTTCCCTTGTTACCAGAATGGGAAAACTATATCCTTTCTACCTGCAAGCTGGGAGGATCAGAGTTGAAAGAAGCCTCCTAAAGTAACCTGGAAGTATGTTTGGAACACGTAGAAAACTGTCAAAATCTGTTCTGCCAGTGTCTGTTTGTTGTTTGGTTTTTGGTTGTTTTCTTTTTTAATCTCTCCTTAAACCACAGTGCTTGCTTTCATTGCTGCTCTAATACTTTGCAAGTTAATCTATGAAATGGGAGTAATTTCTCTTGTGGGTTGGGAGTGCTGTAATGGAGCTGACCTCTGACTACTGATTTCATTCTTTACTCCTTGGCATGAAATCGCTTGAACTGGACTGTCTGCTGATCTAGCACAGTAGCACGGGATGTGTTTGCGTACTTGAGTGACATTTTGTGATGTTACAGCATTTCTCTTAAAGATTTTGAAATCTGTGGTACTTTCAAAAGTACACATTAAGAAATAGAAGTAAATCTGTGGCATTGCAATCATTTATTTGTTTTTACATAATTTGCTTTTAGTTCTGCTTATCTCTCATCAGTCACTTGTTGGCTTGTGTGTATCTTAGGGTGTAACAGCAAAGAAGGGCAGGGGAACAGGGAAATGAAAACTGCAGATACACATCCCACCAGTTAGCACAGCACTGGTTAGATGACTAATTCACTACTGGGAATGTGGTCCTGGAGAAATGGTACTTTGTTTTGCAGAATACCAGGGCAGACTGATAAATAGGTGCCAGTACCACTTGGAAAAATGATGTGGTTACAGTGCTCGTTCTTGGTGTGCTGCAAGTGGGTCTTTCTGATGTAATCTGTAACGCATTGTCCCTGCTAACAAGGGGGTAGGAAGAGGAGACTGAAGGTGTCAGTGATGGCATCTCCCATAAAGGCAGTATTCTTAAAAAAAAAAAAGGAATATCCATTTAAACTGAGTTTGCCAAGAGACAGAGAATTAAACTTGTGTAATATCTTCTCACCAAAGGTATATCCAGGAGAATAGCCTAAAAAGCTGTGTCTCCATGGGCTAAGTGATTGTCTACTCCACCACTGAAGTACATTAAACTACTCAATGCAAAGGTGTTTACAAGAATTGGGATTTGCTGTGGCTCATGATTTGGCAGTGACTTCCTTATGTAGAAAGTGGACGAGGATGAAAATCAAATTATTTCCCATTATCTTATCAAC
>WEKY01030233.1:81927-157560 GCA_013390045.1 Picathartes gymnocephalus
TCAGTCAAGGGCTTGAAACCTGAATAGACAGGATTGATTTGGTGCTGCAAGTCAGACTTGGTTGTAGCTTGGTCAGCACCAGACCCAAGTCAGCACCAGAATTTTAAAAGCAAAACCAAAGCAGGTAACTTTTATGTACACAGAGGGCCTATCTGGGGCTGGGTTGTGTGCTTATATATACATGCAGATCATGCTTCTGTATCCCTTGGTTTATACATACAGAGAGCTACTTGCTTTTCTATTTATCACTTCGGAAATTCAGCTTATGCCCATGAGGGTAAAGCAGGGAATGCAGTCCTGCTTTGTGAGGACATGATATATTGCAGACATCATATTGTCTTCTGCCGTGCCTTTGCTAGGCTGGTGTGGAGAAAAACTTTTTTTTTTTTTTTTTTAAATATCCAAAAGTACCTGTTTTAATATTCAAAGTACCTGTTTTGCAGGATATTTGCAATCATCCAACCTGATTGGATGATATATTTTGCTACAAAACCACAATTGTTATGATGTCAGTACCACTGATTTTGAACAGTAGTTAAGGCAAAGCTCTGTAGAAGCAGGTGGAGTAAGGACATGCCTGGGAGCAGAATGGAAAGTGTGTTTCGCTTGTGTTTGCCAATAGGTTTGCCAATAGGTGTGGATCCCCTCCTGCAGGTGTGGCTGCTCCAGTACTGCAGCGCTCTGCAGTGAGTTCCATGGCTGTGTTCCTGTAGAATGGAGTACAGGCAAGAAGGCAGATCATCATTTCATTGCGAAGGAGACATCCAGACTGTAGAAATGTACTGCTTTAGAATATGCTTAGAAATAAAATGCAGATTTAGTAATGTTAGGAAAACTTTCCATAAGGCAAGAGTAAAATACTCCTTTTTGTGCATTTCACTGGAAGAGTTCCGTCTTCCAACTTTCAATTGAAACTGTATCTGATTGGGATAGCAGTGGTTAAGCAAATACTAACATTATTAGACTTGAATGCTGAAAATTAAATGTGAATATCATCATCAGTAATGATACATTCATTCTTGTTCCTTTTGTACTTACAAAGGGCTTAACTTCTTGGAAAACTGATAATTTTGTACAATAGCACATAAAATACCAGTTACATTTCTCCCTGTCTTTAGTATCTGGTAAATATTTTACTTCTCTTGTGTACTTCTGTGAAAACCAAATGCTACAATAGTACAAAGATACAGTAGTACAAAGTTTAAATACTGTGCTTAATTTTTATAGCCAGTAGGAATCAACTTGGTCAGCATTCATTCAAGTCCAAATGATCAGATGTTGTGGGCAATTGATAGCAAATGGAATGTCCACGTACGAGTTGGAATTACAGATGAAATGCCTGTAGGCACTGACTGGGAACATGTGCCAGGTAAAAATTAATGCATTAGTTCCTTGTTGTTTCTGCTATTTTCTCAGTGGTTTTGTTTTGTTTGATTTTTTTTTTCTTGTTGCTTTTTAAATTGGATAGTAATGCTTAAATTTTTTTTTTTTTGGCAATCAAGTATTTAATAAGGGTTATCCTTTAAAGAGGACCTTGGTTTTACTTAATAACACTAAGTAGTTAACTGGGAGAAATATGATCGTTTTAATGAACTTCTGTTGTGTTATTTCAGGCTGCTGCCACTCAATTAGTAAGTGGTACAGTTCCCTTTCAGTTAAAACTAAAGCAGAATTCCTAAGCAGTAGGGAAACTGTTGTGCTGTGGAGTTTTGTATTTAATTGTGATATCACATGAGGTTTCTACCTAGATGTGGGTCACAAAAACCTTATGCAATTTTGCACATCTTTCTACTAATCCTGTGTGCTGGATATGTTGTGGATGAGGTAATTACACTTTTGCCTTGCCTTTAAATAAAACTAAATTTTATTTGTTTCTTTCTAAATAACTGCATTGATGCTGTCTGCTTTTTAAAGATTTGTCACTGCATTAACTCATGGCACTGAGTTGCAGAGTACTTGTGAAGAGGGGGCAAAAGTCCACAATGTCTATAATATTAATCATTTTTAGACAAATTAAGATTGTGATTGTTGGCTTGTTCCCCGTGGGGTAGTCACATACAGTGGAGGCTCCAAATGCGTGTTATGAAGGTCCTCTAATTGGATGTTGTTTGTGGCTGTGGCCATATAACAAATTATATCCACGTCGGGATAACCCTTATGGTCAATAGATGCGGGGAGTACCAAGTCTGCAGTTAAAAAGCTTTTTGTGTTCACCAGTGCTTCATGTAAGAATATATAAAAACTATTATAGTCTTGATGTCTGCTCTCAAAGTACTTTCTGCAAGTGCATTTAGTGTGTAGGAAAGCTTGATTATTCCCTCCTCATGTCCAATTCCCTGTAGGTTTGCAGGCCTGCCAGCTGGCCCTGAGTACCAGGACTGTGTGGGCACGCTGCCCCAATGGAGATGTTGCTCGCCGATACGGCATCACTGACAAGAATCCTGCAGGAGACTACTGGAAGAAGATTCCTGGGAATGTCTCACGTTTAACAGGCAAGTTGGTTCTGCATGGCAGTCTGTCCAAAACATTGTGATGTAGGCTTTGAGTTCTGCCTGATGGTGCTCAAGCTGACCACATGAAGGGAGAGCTGCACACACTGTGTTTCACCAAGGGTGTTTTTATTACATTAGTAAAAACCTTCTCTGAGTATAATTGGGAAAACAGATCCAAATATGTTCAGAATTGGAACCTGCTACTGTAATTAAAAGATGGATAATTTATGCTTTGCAGTGACCCCTCTAGATGAACTGTGGGCGATCAGTACTTCAGGATCTCTGCTCCAGCGCCTCACTAAGACCTTTAGCCATTCCCATAGTTTGCAGAAAAGTAATGACACCTCTGTTCTGCTTCACCCTGATGATTTGGAAGATGAATGGGAAGTGATATGAAGTCTGTCAAGCTTGTGAAGTAGTGAAAAAAACAGGAGAACAGAATTTCTGTAATGTATGTACAGAATATTGGATTTAAAAGCCACTTATACTGGACCTGTGATATTAGCACTTTTGTATTGAAAAACTGTTAAATAACCCCCAAGCTGTGAGTTCTGATGTTTGTTACATAATCTTTTGGGAGACTCTTTAGGTGTGGCATACTGCAATTGTTATACCATACTACTGTAGAAGCTCATTTGGAAATATAACTTTAAGTTAACTTTACTAGCAATGAAAGTGAGTACTTCACAACAGCATGCACACTAATGTACTGATTTTGAGAAGGAATTCTGTTGCATTAAATATTTCTCTACAGCAGAAGCATTAAACATTTCTCAATTTCTTCTTGTACTTGGAACTCCATACCATACTGATGGGATCACACCCTGACTCTTGTACATATATTTAGAATTATTTTTTCTTGCAGCATGGAAGAAACTATGGTGAAGTATTTCTTCTTAGTAAGATCTGAGAACATCATGATTACACAGTATTGTTGGAATGAACTTAGTTTGATCCATTTCCATATAAATAATTGCAAGGCTATACTAACCTTCCATTTCCAGAAATTTTGTCCATAATTTGTCTTCATTCACAAGGTAGAGGTTTGGATTACACCTAATAGCAAGGGGACTTTTGCCCATTTCCATAGCCATCAGGAAGCTGACAGAGTTTTGGGGATAAGTCTCAGTTTGAAATAAGAAGAGGTCGCTTGTTGGGTTTGTAGTACAAAGCAGGAATGTACAGGGCAGCTTTCATAATTCCTGTTGTGCTGTATTTGTGCCTCCAGCCAGTGCTTTAACATTTGGACTCATACTGTTGTGAGTACCAAACAGATGCATTAAGAATAAAATGGTAATTGATAGAATTACCTATTTATCCCATTAAAAATTATGATATTGTGAGAAAACACTTAACAATATTCTGATTTTTAGCTATGTTAGCTAAATTTTGAAGTGTCTTATACTTAACAGATGTCGCAACAGGAGTATGTGATGAACTGGGAAGTAACCTAAGTTAATCATTGCAGTTTATTTTTCTTTATACTAAATCTTCTTTGAAAGATACCTCATCTTTTTTAAGCAATAGAACTATAGATGAGAGAACTTGAGTTCAGTATGTAGGCAGAGGAGTTATTTTGTGTTTGTTCTAAGCTTATAAATCATCAGAATGTTTTAAGCAGCTGCTAACCAATACTGTAAAAGAGCCAGCTTCAGGAAAGGCCAGAGTTGAAAAGTGGGGATGTTTCTGTTTTCAGAACTTAACACATATGGGAAAGGATGTGTGTTCTTTTAAACTTCTGTTCTCTTTCAGAATAGTTCATGCGTGTACTGCAATAAACTTGGAACAAACAAGGTGCAAGGTGAGAATGTGAATTGGTGGAGAGAGAACCAACTTATGTCATTTTTTTTTTTTACTAGCACTTGTGGTATTGGCTGTCAGTTCTCAGTCAAATCTCAGTCCTACAGGAAGGACAGACTTATTTCCCTTTTACAGATGATGTTTGCTTCTTTGCTGTCTCATCTCTATACAGAGATTACCCCAGAGAGATTCTTTTAGCCTGTCTGGAAGTGGATGGTAATGGAATCAGCTTGTGAAGTAACCCAGTCTGCTTTATGCAAGCATAGCCTGGTGTCTTGAGGACCCCAAAGAAGCTGAAATTCAGCTTAAAAGTATCTTATGGAAACTCTTGAGTCAATCACTCTGGTTAAACAACATGAGAAAGAACAACTTCTCTGTGCCCTCCAAGCACCAGATGCTCAAGTAAAATGGCATTATTTAATAGTGACACTTCTGTATTACATTTTTCAAAGTCATCTTCGTAATGGTTTGAGCTTGCTAGTTGTTTATTTACTGTATAATACTGTTCCTTACTATGGTCGTTAATATTAAATTGGTGTCAAGAGCTCTTACAGACTACGTTTTAGGGTAGTTTCTACAAAATTAGGATGGTTTTTTTTTTACTTTTATTTCTGTATTTAGGTTTTTGGTTTTGTTTGTGCTTTAAGACAAGTGCAATAAATTAGATTTTTAAGAAATAAATTATTGTGGTAAGACTCATCTTTTGTATGATTGGCAAGAGAGTTCTCTAGGTCTGGCAATTGTCTTGTTGTAAAAGACTGTGCTTATGAAATCTTTGCCATAATGTTGCCCCAAACAACATGGTAATGACAGTGTAAGGACCTGGATACTGTGAAGTTTATTTTATATATTTTTAAAACTCTGACAGGTGTGTCAAGCCAGCAAAATGTTCATCATTCAAGCAAAGACAATTAAACACGTCTCATATTTGAATATTAAGGTTGTTGCCTCCCTATTAAGATAGTCTTACTGTAATAGAAGTAAACAAATTTCTTTCCTTACATCTGAATAAAAATTCCATGTTGAATATTTTAGCTCTCAGTGAAAAATACGCATTTGTGGTTGCAGCTAGAAAATGGTCCAGCAGAAAATGGTAATTGTACCACGTGTGCTGTAACTGCACCCTTCCTTGAATTATTCATTATCTGAGGACTTCCTGTGTTTCTGGCATTTTACTGGAACTGCAGCTGGGGCTTAAAAGAGAACACCTTGGCTTTGCTTCTCAAAGGAGAGAGCTGTTTCCTGACTGAGTCGGGACCTGGGTAACTTCATACAAGAAAACATAACAGTGATTAATGAGGCTTCTGACTCTTAAACACACTTCCAGCCCCAGGAATCCTGTTCAGATTCAGATGGCAGTGTCCTTGCTAATTATCATAGCTTTTATCTTGACAGACTGGTTCAGCTGCTTCTCTGACTCCTGCAGGGAAATAGTAGTCTTCTTAGAGCACTGGCTCCTTGCTATTATGCAGGAGTAATCCTGATGTCACAGCTTAAGGATGATGACTGTGATGAGTTCTCGTGAAACAGCCATCTTAGATGAGAAACGCTTGGTTTTCTTTGTCTCACAGCAATAAAAATAAATAGGATCATGTTAAAGGGTACAGAGAAAATCTTTTACTAACAAGTGTCAAAGAAAATATACTAATTCCTTATGTAAGATAGTAGAACTGTTTATATGAAACAGTGCTACTACTAGGGAAATTACGATGAGAAACACTTAATTGTCAACTTGAGTCATTGTCCAGACAGCTTTATTTGTGCAGGTACAAAGTTTCACGTTTCTTCAGCCTTCATTACCTGTCCAGAGTATCTGATGGAATGGACCAGGATCCCCCCTTCTTCCCAAACACTTGTGAACATCAGAACCCTGTATCTCCCCTACATTACTTTTCAATAGATGAGTTCTACCAAGCATTTCAAAGTCACTTGTGGGTTATTTCAGACTGATGTGACATTCTGGCTTATATTTTTGCTTTTCTCTTGAGACTCCCTTTAATGAGTGAGCTTTTGCTAGTTGTTTCTGCCAGTTCTGGATAGATTTCAAGGAACAACCTTGATACACCTTTTCAGTAAATGCTGTTCTGAGTATAAAGGCTTGAAATTCAAGTGTTTGTATGCCTATGGCTTTGCCTGGTTAATTAGCAATTAGTGAAGAGTAACTCATTTATGAAGGTATGGCGTTCTCCTCATTACTTTGGTGTAAATTCTCAGGTCTCCAGATTTCACACTAACTGGCCCTGTCTACATCCCATCCCTACTGTCAGGAGTAGAGAGGTAAGACTGAATTGAGGATTTCCAGCTGTAAAATGCAAGATGCAAGCTTTTTTCCTCTTGCAGCCTTCCTGAAAGCAAAGTTACATGTTGGAAACAGTATTATGGTGGCAAGTAGCAGGCAAAGAAAGCTGATGGATCCCTTGCCAAATAAAGTAGATGACCCTGATTTTTTGATAATGAGTTACCATAGTTAACCACTCCCACATCAGCAGGACAGAAGAGAACTTGTAATATATAGGACTAGATTTTAATTACTGGAAAGCGAAAGTTAAGTTGCAGTCATTATCTTTTGTGAATTACTACAACCAGAGCTCCACCAATGAAGATTAAAATGTCTGAAATTTTCTCCCTAGTCTGCTGAAAAGCAATATCTAGGTTTATCAGTTATGGATTTCTCACTTGAGATGAGAAGTGAGGTTTGGGTTCAGTGCTGGAAATGTTTTAGAACGTTCTGTGGCTGGTATCACACTAGAAGCTGGGTGAAATTACCATGGTGATCCCTTTGGTCTTTGAGTCTACCTGACTTGAAATCTGTTTAAATATATTTATCAAATTATTATATTAGCCATAAGGTTAAAATCCTGCTTGATGCTAGTGGAGGAAAAAAGTATAGAAAAACTAAAGATCTGTTTGAGAATCTTTGTTGTCTTACGGATGATGGACTTTTTATATGTGTATATGCACATATATAAAAGCTTTGATTTCTGTTCTGTAAAAGCTAATAACAATGATAATAAAATACCAAAAAGTACTAAATCTTCCAAACTGAAAAATGCCTTTTCCATTTTGGCCCTCAGAAATTACTTCTAAATACAAGGATTTTTATAGCCTGTGATTCTGATAGAGGAATTGAATAGTACACAGCTGAATATCACTGAGTGGAACTGCAGTTACGAATTAATCTTTCGAACATTATTCACTATTTCTGATGCTGAAGAAACCAGTGACTTTTTTTTTCCACTTTAATATACTTTTCTCATAACCTCAGCTGAGATAGGCTATGAGCAGATAAAGGAAGGAGACTTCAATTTACAACCCAACACAATTTTTGTGTTTTGAATCTCATATCCAGAGAAAATGTACCTAAAGATGTGTACAGAATTTTCTTAACGTCCTGTATTTACCATCTTGGGTTTGCACAAATGACTGCATGCTTTATTTGTATTCAGTGGACCTGCTGTCTCATCAGTGTGGGGAGCCTTTGCCAAGAGCTCTCTGCTGTTAAGGGTGTGCAGAGGTATCTTGTGTATGGAATGGAGAAGTGACACAGGTGTTAACATCTCTTAAAGCATGAAATGAGAATACTCAACAGCTGACTCCTTGCTTAGACTGTCACGCTGCTGTATTTTTCCCTAAATGTGGGCTGGATGAATTTAGCTAAGCTCTGCAGGGTCAGGTGAAAGATCAAGCTAATTAGATCTCTCCCAGAAAAAAAATATAAGGCTGGTAGGAAAGTTCCAGGGAAGCCCCCAGCAGAATTCCTGGCACATGTGCCTGGCTACAGAGCAAGGGGATGCACCATAGAGAATGAATTTGCCTGAGCTGCAGGGGAAAAACTGCAGCTGCCAGCAAGAAACCCCACAATCCGTGGTTGTTCTAGGGAACAGACCAGGCAGCTGATCATGGGAAGTGCAAAGTAAGTAGGGTAATTGCTAGAATGACTGAGATTTTACTTGCTCAGCTCCCACGCTTGTCTTGCTAAATCCGTTCTGTGCCTCAACAGATGGTCTAAGGTCTGTTCCCTTTGTGAGCCGCACCCAGCACTCCAAAGTGGGGATAAAAACATGTGAAGCAATGGACCCGCACTTTGTTCCATGGTGCTGTGGTGAAAGTCAGACCTTTTAAGTTAAGGAGAACATGGTGAATGATCAGTGTAACACTTCGAAGTAACATATTTAGCACTGTTGGTTCTCTTTGTAATTGCTGTAATAATACTGCTGACCTTGTTAAATATTAACATCGATGCCATAGGTACTTGTGTAGGAGATCTGTTGGGCTTCAGGTCTAATTAGCTGGTTACTTAAAATACTGCCAACATGAGGCCTGTTCAAAACAACAGCAAAAAATCTGAAACGTGTGTTTGTCTCTGCTCGGAATGGATACATTGGGGAGCTGAATCTCCTTGCTTTTAAGGCCTGCTGATGGCTTTTCATACTGTTCTTTGCTTAGTGGAGAGACCCTTCTCCTGTCCTTTCATGCGTTTACGTGATGCCCATACAGAGCAAATCCTTCAAGGCAATTGAGTGTTTCGTGTGACACCTTTCCTTCCTCCCCATCTTGCCATTTCTAATTGCTGTAGGATGGGAGTTGAGGTCCAGGGATGTAGTGAAGCAGCTCCTTCTACTTTAACCTCAGTTTTAATAAAAAAACAGAGCTTAAACCAGCAGGGTTTTGTGTCAACTTTAACCTTGTCCTTAGTCCTGTGCAGCATGTTTTTCACCATTGCTGGCTGCTTGCAATATAGTGACTTCTTAAACCTGATTTTAATAGAAGACCTTTGAGATGGAAGGTAACAGATGTTTGGTTATTTTTTGTTAATGGGTGAGAGATACCATATTTTTCCAGATGAGTTTTCAAAGCATACCAAGCAAGGTGAGCTTGGCTTTCACTTTAAAGGCCATGCTTCATTCAATCCCTGAGTGTCGCAATCATACAGCCAGTGGTTTCTCAAAGCCACTTTTAGAAGCAGGTTGGCATCTGTCTTGCTGTCAGCTTCAGGGACCTTAAGAATAACATTATCTCTGCAGAACTGTTCTGCCAAGATCCCAGACTTCAGTGTCTCCCTCAGCACATTTGTTCTGGGCAGCATGGACAGGCTCATCACCTACCTAGGATTCCCTGCCTGATGAGTTTTGCCAGCCTCTGTCGGGGGTAAGAGGAATCTTTTACAGATCTGGATAAATGGGTGCTTTCTTACGTCTGTCTCTAAGGATCCTTGCTTGAAGTCTGGGGTTCCCTGCTAGAGTTCCTGAAGTCAGCCAGGGTGGAACACATCAGCACAAGAGACACAAATTGCATCCTTGATCAGTTACTACAAATGAAACTTTGTTCATGCTCTCTTCAGGGTGAATTTCACCAAATTTCATGCAGTTTCTAATTTTAAAAGTTAAATGTTGAGGGGAGCAGCACAGCCCTTGTTGTATCTACCATCTACAATTATTTTAGGACATTGAGTGACAGTGGTTTTCCAAAAGTACCCATCTCTGACCTTGTAATGCATACTTTTAAAATCTAGTGTCTAATGGACCCAACAATTAGGCCTCTCACCCATATGATTTGCATATTATTACCCTGTTTGCATTTTGCATTCAAGATTCTCATTTTTTGTTACTTTTAGTTTTACAAGTAGGAGCTTGTTCAAAGTAGATTTAAAACAGCTATTCCCAAATTCTTGAGTGGGTTGACCTGGGTCACCACTAAAACTTCCTTGTAGATACTCCTGCACTTTTTCTATCTAGTTTTTAATAGAAAGCACCACAGAAGTTGTACGCTTCTGTAAACAAATGTGGTCCACTTGGCAGTGCCTGATGAAGCATCTTTGAGAATCACTGCTCCAGAAACACTGCTGCAGTGGGAATACGTACATTGCTTTCACTCCAAAAAATAAAAGAAATCTGAGCGTATTAGCACTGGTATTGTTGATCTCCTGGCTTATATTTAGCTGTTTTCCCAATAGCAGATTTAGAGTGTCTGAATTCAGTTGTCATGTTAACCTCAGGAAATATTGGCCACATGCTGACTAGGGGAAAAGCAAAAAAATTTTTTTACTATTTTGAAAAAAATATTTTGTGAAAACACAGCCAGGCAAGTAGGGAATACTGGAATGCTTATCTCTTATATATATTCCTATATTACTGGATATTCATGGCAGGGCTTTTACTACAATGGACCCTGGATAGGCTTCAGGAATATTATTAGTAGGACCTAAAGCTTTGCCATATAACATCTCTGGAGGCACCTCTGCTTATGTTCAACCAAGTAAGATGTTTTTGGAAGCCACCCCAAGCAAGTGATTTTGCAAAATAAATGCATCTTCTTTCTATAATGTAATGGCCTTTCTTCTTTGGCAGTGACTCATAAAATTTTAACATGGATGACACTTGGGGAAGGAACCATCTTTTTTTTTCCCCCTCTGTTTATCCCAATGTCTCTGCTGTAGTCCACGTAAGTAAGGAGTATCTTTGGAAGGCATTTTGTGCCACTGGTTGGGAAATAAGAGTGTATCTTTTCAAAAGATAGTAAAGTCACAGGAAGCCTGTGGTAGTGGTTTTGTGTAATATTTGCAGTTTTGTTCCCGGTTTGGGGTGAAGTCTTTTGCATTGCATTGCATAGTGCTAATTTAACTTTGTTCCCATCTGATATTGATGTGTTATCATCAAGGTTACTGCAAACAGCTGGAAGCACCTGAATTTCAGAAAAGACATTCTGAGAAAACCAGTATGAGCAGAGATAATGCTCCCTCTTGGGGAGGGGGCAGGGATGGGAGTGAAAAGCCTTGAAAGAATACCTGCCTTAATCTATGGTTGCTAGGGTGAGTAGAAGTAAAATGATGGTTTCAGGGAATGTTGAAGAGAGTAGTTCTGACCTGTGGAAGATGAATGAGGAAAGAAGAAACAGGCTTAATGGCAGGAAGCCTTTCCTTATCATAAGAATTAAGGTTATGCTGTTCTCAGGAAGTGGTGGCAGTTCCATTCCATGAAGCATTTAAGATTGGACAAAGGGAACCATTCCTGTAATTATATAAAGGAATAAGAACATCTGTCTGTCAGAGCCATTTAATATTCTGTTGCTTTGCTTGATTATTTTATGTAGGTGGTATCACCTTGTTTTCCCTTCTTAAAGTATTCTTATGTCCCTTCGTATTCTGCTTGGTAGATTGCAATGACATCAGCAGAAGGTCAGGAATTCTGAAGGTGAAGAATGAGTGCATCTTCCTCTGATGTCATTTTCACAGAATCACAGAATATTCTGAGTTGGAAGGGACCCACAAGGATCATTGAGTCCAACTCTTGAATGAATGGCCTGTACAGTCATTTGGTGCTGTGAACACACAGCAGTTTTGCACATCAGTCCTCCAGCACTTCTCTTATCCATGAGAACATTCAGGGCTTATTGATGGCCTGTGTGAGAACAGTGCTCTTTATTGTAGAAGAGGCACAAAAGCAATGCCACCAGCTCGCTCATAACATGTGACATCACCTGTAATAGCTGTAACATACCTGGGGGTTGGTTTGGGTTTTTTTTTTTTTTTTATTTTCAGAATTAGCATTTCATGAGCATAAATAAGAAAGGTTCCTTTGACCACTGATGATTTGTCCTTAGAACAATATGGGAGACTTGTAAAAGGGAAATGGTTAGACTTGTGTAGTAAATCCATTTTTGTTAAGCTCTAGGTGCTGGTTCCAATAGTCTTTCTCCACAGAGGTGATCCCTCCAGAAGTGGATGCTCATGTATAGTATCAGTCTTTGATTTCAACAGGCCTGAGCTGTCCCTTTTATTTATTACCTGGTCATTTTGCCCAAACCCAGCCATCTCATGTATTTATTGTGGTAAATCAGCAGTAAACTTGTCTTTACCTAAAGGCAGGTTGAGAAGGAGAGCAGGCAAACAGAAAAGAGGAATTGAAGGTTTGCTGCTGACAGACTGACTGGTCGGTCCGTTCCCAAAGGCTGCTCAGAAGGGAGCAAACTGGAGTGGTCAACAGAGTGAGGTGACCCTCACTACCCAGTTCAGCACGATGTCAAGCGTGGAGCTTACACTGAGAATGTGGGCTTGGGAGCAGCATGATGGGCAGATACATCCTACAGGAATAGGAAAGTGAGCAACAAACCAGTACAGTTATGTTTTCCCATTAACCCATAAAGAATTATGTTGCAAAGGTTTGGGAACTAGGAAGTCAGGTAGAAATGCCAGGAGCACTGTGCTAGTTTCATGTTTTGATACCACAAAGAACATGGGGTTTATGTAGGCTCAGAGCTCGAGACTTGCTGTCACAGGGAGTGCAGCCCTTCTGCCAGCTGAGCTAAAAGTCATCACCGGCTTGGATAGCCAAATTGGCTTTTTTCTTCACAGACAGCAGCTAACAGGTAGGACATGTCTTTCTGCCACAGTGTATTTAATGCCAAGGTCACCTGTGGTCAACGTGGCATTAGAACAGCATGTTTGGTATGTGGCCCATCAGCAAGGGTGTGTCGTACAGAGTGAGCTGCACCAGTGTCAGGTTTGGATCTGAGTAAAGCTTCAGTGTAGCCCAATTAATGAGTAGGGCCTGGTAAGGTCACATCCCAAAGCAGGGATTTGGTTACATAAATTTCTGAGCTTTTGTTTTAATTGGGAGTCTACACAAGATTTGTTTGGTATCTGAGCAACCAGTTTCTAAAGCATCAAATCCCAAGTAGGAGGCAGGAAGGGCTTCTTTTGATTCTGGAACAAAAGACTTCCGAATACCCTCCCAGCTCTGTGTCCTTGGTTTGGTACAGTGCAGTGCCACTTCCCATGCACGAACTGCAAATGCTGAAAAGGTGAATAGATGCACATCCAGACTGCCAGCTGGGACTTACTACCTCCCAGAGTGAGTACTCAGTGCTGCTTAGCACCCTCTGAAAGGCACAGCATTTGCTCAGCAGAGCGTTTCTTTGAGAGTTGGAGGTGGGCAGAGCCAAGCTCTGTGTCATTTCTTCCCTCTTCTGCTTGGCTCTAGCTTGGAAAATTACTCCCTCACTGTCAGGGCTAGCAAAGTAATTTGCTCCCCCTTTTTCCTCCCCCGTCATTCAGCTAAAGTGGAAAGAGGCTGGGAACACATGAGAGTCCTGCTATTTGAGCAGAGCATTGTGGTTTTGTCTTTAGCCCCATGGGGCTCAGCTGTGCAGAAGAAACATCTGCCTGACAACCCCCGGGCTGGTACCAGCAAAAATGCTGCTTGCAGGTGGATCATGGACTCTTGCAGGACAAGGTCTGCCTATCTGGCTTGTGTTGTGGGTGCCTGTGAGACTTGAGGAGTTAAAGCTGCAGTGGTGGCCACTGCAGGGCAATACTGAGTCAGAGACCTCTGGTGATAAGAATATTTGCTGATGTTACTGATAAGAATGTTTGCTGATGTTACTCAGGAAAAGCTTGACCTCAGAAGCTGGGATTTAACTGCTCTGTGTCTCTCTAAACTAGCAAAAGGAGATGTGCTGTGAGTTGTCTGTTCATCATGTGGCAGTGGCTCAGTAGCACAGGCGTATGGTTACCAGTCATGTCTAAGCATGTGTGTAAGCACAGCTGATACCATGTGGTACCAAAGGAACACAGGGTCTCACAGCACTCATGATACAAGTGTTGTGGTGCTTGGCCCCAGTGTCTGCCAGGCCATGCCATCTTCCCAAAGCCCCAGGTGCCTCATACTCTGTGCTTCTACAGGGGCCTGATCTCACTGAGGGGCTGGGACTTAGCCAGTCTCTTGAGCACTGAAGGACAGCTTGGATGCTCTTTGCCCACTGCTGTGCTGGTAGTGTGTTTCCCCTGCATCCTGAGAGCAGGGGTGTAAGTGCTGGAAGGGGTCAGTGGCAGACAAGAGTCTTGGGACAGGCTGTGCTGGAGAGAGGACTTTATTCCTGACAGAAAGAATGGAGGGTGGAGTGCTTCTCTCTGCACACCCAGTCTGGGGTGGCAACTTTCAGGAAGAATTACAGGTAGAGACTGGAGCAAAGGATTATGAGGAAATACACCTTGTGTCTTTCGCCTAGAGCTCGATACCTGAGCCCTGACTGATGGGATAGTAGCTTGCTGACATGTCATGAAGGTTGAGATGATATTGCTGGATGTGAACTGCTTGTCTCTGGCCAGGATGTTGTACAGAGCTCCAACACCTCAGCTGATGTTCTCCATAGTGAAGGCAGCCTGGGTGATGTGTAACTGGCATTTCATTTTGAAGGAAATGACCTGGTTTTATTCTTCAAAATATTTTACCTGCTGAGTGACTCAGTGAGTGACTCACCTGCTCTGCCCTCCCAGCAGCTCTTACCTCAGGGCTATCTCAGAAGGTGTTTTTCTGCCAGGGTGTTCATGGTGTAACCATAGCCCTGATGCTGCTGCTGGCAGGGAAAATGAGGCAGCAACAAAGCTGAGTCAAACCTTGGGCATCTGAAGGAGGAGGCAAACCTGAGGGAGTGCCACACTCCTCCCACTGGCATGTGAATGTTTTTCCCAGAGCACTGAGAGCTCTGCAATGGTTCTGTGGCCCTAGAGCAGTTTTCCTAAGCTCTGGAGCCCTTAAGGTCTCAGTCCTGCTCCTGCTGGGAGAGCCTGCAGATGTGTTACCAGCAGTGATGTGCCCCTCTCCTCACAGAAAAAGTGGACAAGCAGTTGCTCAGATCACCTCCTTTAGTAGTTGGGGAATTTTATCCAGCCTGCCTTTGGCCACAGCCCTGACTGGGCATGGCATTAGCAAGGGACTGAAATCAGTGTGAGAGTCTGCATTCCTCTGTCTTGTCACTTTGAGTCACTAACCACCAATACCTTTCCCTATTGCAGGAGTGAGAGAGAGCAGGAGAGCACTAGCAGATGGTTTTAGAGGAAAGCATATTCAGAAACTCAGCTCCTCAAGGGACTTCATTCTCTCTCTTACTGTGAGTTAGAAATTATCCTTTTAGGCTTTGCTCTAAAAATGCTGCCTCAAACATTGTCAGAAAAATGACATCACATTAAAAATATGAGTGTGATGTAGTATGTGTTTACTGCAATTTACTTGCACTATTAAAAAGAAAAACCCCTAATGATTATAAAATAAAGCCTGAATATTAAGAGCATGATGACAAAAAACACCCCCTTACATCAAAACAGTAATTACCACTAGGACTGGAACAAAGGAGCAGAGGGACAATTTGGGCCAAAGTTGCTTTGCTGGCTGAGAGAGAAGATGGGGCTGCCCAGACTTCCAAACAGAGTCAAAGTCTGTGTACACTGCCTGGCCACTGCTGGAAGGACAGTCAGTTTGCCCTCAGAGCCATGAGACTGTGGGAGAGGAGCTGTTGCACTCACAGCAAATTGTGCAGGAATCAGGGGGCCAAGAGGCAGGGAGGGTGCTGCCCTCCTCAGAGCTGGAAGCTGCTCCTTGTCCCGGCTGAGCCAAGTCCTTTCTGCCTGGAAGTCTCTCTCTCTTCCCTTGGCCTCCTTCACTGCTTTCCACAGAGGACCCTGAGGGAAGGACTTCTGTAGCATTAATTGTTCATCTCCCTGTTGAGGTCCATGGAGCTTATTGCCCTTGTGTTTGCCTTAGTTGGGGAGTACAGGGAAGTGAAGACTGGCCCATGGTCACCCTGCATGTCCCAGGCATGCAGGTGTCTTGCCATGGCTCCTGAACTGGAAATTTGAGCTTTTTAGGCCTAATTTGAGTTTCTGAAGGAGAAGTGTTGATTTGTTCTGTTTCCCATTAGATTTGCAATACAGGGAACGTAACTGTACAATGGCTGGAGGGTCTGGAGCTCACACAGGATCCTGACTTACTGACTCAGACTTGCTAAAACCTTGCTCAGAAAGCTGAAGTGTGGGACAGATCAAAGTGCCTCTCTGCCTTCCTTGCTTCTGTGAATTGCCTCTGCCTCTCTCCTTGCTGATTCAGATCCATTTTGGTCAACTCTCACATTTGTATTAGGAAAAGAGTACTTTTTTCTAGAGAATAAGGAGGCAGGGTTGATGGCAGGGGATGTTTTGGGGTTTAGGAACAGATGACAGATTAAGGTTAGCTGGATGGGATCTTCGTTTGGCTCAGCTCAAAGAGCCTTGGATGCACCACAGTTTAAAAATCAATAAAGTAAGGTTAGATTTAAAACAGATGCTGTAAATCAATCAGATGTGATAAGCCCAGCATGAGAACTGCTAGCCTGGGTCATACACAATTTAGACTAGATGCCCAGGCTCTCCTGGCTTTAGCAATAATTCCTAAACTTGATGAATTTCTCTTTGTCTGAGGCTTCTGAAATTTGCTTTGTTGATTTATGTGATTTTTTTCATTTATCAACTAAACCGCTGGGCAAACAGATACTGGTCATTTCAGAGGTCATCAGGGCAAGAGAGGGCAATCTTTGTACACCAGCTGAACTTGGTTCCATTTCTTATAGCAGCAGGGAGGGATCTCTGATGTTTTTGCAAACTGTATTTGTGTTTCCTGCTGAGTTAGGTTTTGTGGGGGAGCTCAGCTCCTTCCTCTCTTGTGCTACACGTGCACCTGTACCTGTGTGGTGGGAAGAGCAGGAGTAAATCAGTGCAAGCAGCAGCCTTGCAGCACCATAGATAAGATTCTTGGTAACAGAGGACAGTTTGATGTGGTCTGAGCAAGTCATATGCAGAACTTCCTTTTCACACATAATAGGTCGAGGAGGAGAGACCACTGAAGCCAGGCTGGGAATTAATGGTTATGTGGCCTCAGACAAGTGCTGACACCAAGCAGGGACAGAAGTACTGTTATTAACGTAGATCTTATGAAACTTGGTTTGCAGGGATTTACAGTGCTCTTTAAATATTAAGCACATGGCACAAGTGCCTTGTTTGCCTGGATGGGATGATGCAATGCACAAGGATCTGCTGATGTCAGTAGATTTCTTATACTGCAAGTCAAAAACCCATATGGCTTGAACACCAGACACAGGACAAATAGGAATTAGGAAACAAACCTGGCACCCTGGCCCCTTTCTAGTCTCTGTCTTACCTTGCCTCTGTGCCAGGGACTGTTAAAAAGCACAAACCCATCTTTTAAACTAGTTACTCAAAATTACAATAGACTTCATCTCCTTCAGCACACTCTAGGCAGGCTAAACTTTGGGAGCTGCAGAGAGGAGTCAGTTGCAGAGTCAAAAGTAACTCAGTACTTCCTCCGTCCCCTTGCTTTCTGAATGATAACATTTCAGTCCTTTTTTACCTGTCACAGCAAATAATACCACTTTGTACTACAAGTTGGGTAGTATACGAATATTTTGGTTTGAAAGTGCTTGAGCAACTCATGGGACATATTTATTAGATTTCCTCACTGTTTCCTGACAGAAAGTAGTTTTTTGGAGGACTGGCTGTAACGCTTTCAGGAATGCTGGTTCTATCTACTGTCTTGCACGCTTTTGGAAAGCATTTCCTATGGATGAGTCATTTGCCTTGTATGACAAGATTAACCTGTGCAGGTAAGCCAGAAGCTTTTAAGTCTTATCTGCTTACCCCTGTGCTCCCATGGTGTTAGGACTTGGTGAATCTTCTCTTCCACACCTTTGTGTCCAGCTTCCTGGCTCTAGCACTGCAGTTCTCTTCTGCAGTGACGTAGTCACTGTCCATGTTTCCTTTATTAAGCTTGTCAGTGGTGATACAGCTGGCACTTCTTGGTACTTTTGTTGGTAGCCTTTTCCAAGAGATGGAAAACTGAAAGGGCTGTGGAGCCTACACTCCACTGTGCCCTAAAGGTGGCAGAAGGCCGAGATGTGCTGGCAGATCAGTCTGAGGAAAGATGATGCTGCTATTGCTTGGTCTATAAACAAAAGACTTCTGTTTCCAATGCCAAGAAGCCCCAGCCTTTTTCCAAGCCGTGACTCTGTCTGGAAAACAAGCCTGGACCCAGCTGGGTGAGTGATCTGCATGCTTACCGGTGTATTTTGCCCACAGTTCCTCTCCAGATGAAGCATGGCAGGCATCAACGAGCCACACGCAGCCAAGGCTGTCGGTGACCTTTGGCAGAGCCATCCCAGCGTGGGCTCGGCACCAAGTCTGACTCCTGTCCCAGAATAACAGGAAGGGCACAGCAGTCAGCTGGCTTTGGACCCATCACAACATGTTGAGGGGATCCCTTGTGTTTGTTGAAATGAATTACCCCCGGAGCTGGTGGGAGGGCTCCAGGGAGTCACAGGGCAGCCTTTGCCTCGAATATGTGTGTTAAAGGGCTCATTTAAAGGTGTAGGATGTCCTGCCCAGCCTGCTGTGCTGTTCCAGTGTGTAATTACTCTCACAGCTTGGGAGCAGAAGGGTCTACCAGCACTCAGTTCAACCAACTAACCAACCAACTCCCCCCTACTGCCGAATCTCGTTACACCTTTGTCAACAAAGCTGATAAATATTCCCTCACACCCCCCTCTCTGTCTCTTCCCCCACCTCATGATATTTTGCCATGTGCAAGTTAGACCTGACTGTTTTACTACTTGTCTGTTTTCCAAGATCTTTCCACAACATTGTTACAGAAGCAATAGGAAACATGTACTCTAATAAAGAATGTACCACCATAGATTGTTAATTTCTTTTTTAAGTGGATAGGTTTAGAAGATTAGGATAGTTCTCTGGATTTCTGTATTTTTATTATCAACAAGGTAGCCAAAGAGAACAGTTAGAATTTTTCCATGTTTTCCAGCAATGGATTTGAATTTCCCATGGTAATGCGTTTGAGCATGTATCAGCTTGGTTTCTTAGGAAAAAGGAACATTTTCTCTTCTAGGAAGCATTTTCAGTGCTATCAGGCTAAGAATAGCAATCTTCTTTCTGTTTCTTCTCAAATTTCAGAAGTATGGCTTATATTTTATTGTGTGTGCAGTTTAGAGATTATTTTAGATGAAATACCACTCTGTTCTGCTGAAACATGAACAGCTTATAGTGCCTAATTCTGTGGTTTTCTTTTCTGTTCCTTAACCAAAATTAATCATGAATAAAGAAATTTGTGCCTTGAACATGGCTCTTCTCTCCTAAGCACATCCATTCCTTGATGACCCTAGAGTGAACAGCAGTGCTGAAATAGTTCAAGTGGCAAACAACTCCCTGGCTATGAAGCAATGAAACAAAACCCTACAGTTTCAATGACAACTTCCCAGAACAGAGCCAAGGCTCCAGAGCTGTGGCCTAGGAGATCACTTATCATTGCAGGGCTGGTGGAGCCAGCACAGCTCCCTGCAGAGCACGCAGGGGCAGTTACACGGGGACTGCCCAGAATGCTGAAGAGTAAAGGCTGCAGAGCAAGGAACTGAAGCTGTACCCTTTGCTTGGTCAAAACAGAAGTGTTGGAAGCAGGACATTGCCCCTAGAGGGCTTTTTGACCTGGAGCAGTTGTGAAGATGTTTGTACCTTGGAGCATCTCAGAAGGGATAGCTGGGGAAAGGCTGGGTATCTAAGCTCCTCCTCTAGCACCCAGAGTGGGCACCAAGACCATCATGGTGCTCTCAGCTGAACCTGAGCCGTCACACACTGATGGGGAGTGGCAGTGGAATGGCCAGAATCCACTGAAAAAAGGCATGATCTAGGATCCTGGGCCATTGTAATACCTCCTGACATCCTTCTGGGAATAGCCCTCCTGCTCTGTGCTACCCTCCTCACCCTGCAGCAATCACACAGAGGGGGCTTGCAGGGTCCAGCCCAGCCAGGGCAGGAACATTTTTGGCCACAGCAACATGTGTGCTGCATCTCTCTGCCTGACAACAAACACCTTGGCCCTCTGAGGGAGAGACAACTTTACAAGGAAGCCAACTGTTATTTATGCATGTTTTAAAATACATTTTGTTCATATGCACATCTTTGCCAGGCTTGTTTAGGGAAGCTGTAACAGTATCTGGCTTCTCTTTGGTCTTGTGTACAAGACGAGGAAGTTTTCATCTGTGCCTTTAAAAAAACCCCGCATCTCTGCCAAGATGTATTAGGAGAGCTGTAAAAAAGGAATCATCCTGTTCCAGGACAGCAAGGCTTATGTAACAGGGAAATCCTAACAAAAAGATACTCCCCCACCCTGCACACGCTTTTCCAAGGCACATGCCACTCCAGGGTTTTCAGTTGCTTGATTTGTATTTTGATCACATCTGCCACTGGTTTATTTGGATGTATTTACAAATATGTTCTTCCCCATACCCTCATTTGTACATGCCATAGAACATATTTATAAAATGCAGCATGGCTCTCACCTCACCACAAGGATCTTTAAATAAAATATATTGTAAAGTGCCAGATACAATTCTTTTAAAAAATACTGTTCTCAGTAAAACAGATACTTGGCCACTGCATTAGCAGCTTTGTATAATTATACATTTTTAGCACAAGTCTGTTTCTGTCAGGTGAGCGGGAAGCTCTCATACCACCCCTCTAGCTCTCCAGTTTCAAGTCCAAAGGCTTTAGAAAATGAGGCAGAGGCAGATTATCCAGAGCCTCTGGGAAGTGCTCAGGTGAAATGGTCCTGATCAAGACACGCATGGCTCCGACAAACAGTGATGGGGGAGCTAAGCCCACCAGGCACTGGAACCTGTTCTCCCCCAGGAGGTCCTGCCACTGCTGCCGGTTGTCCAACAGTTGCTGTTTCATTGCAAACTTGAGGTCCTGAGGCACGAAGAAGAAGAGGCAGTCGAGGCAGAGGAGCTTGGCACGCATGTTAGCTGCCGGCATGTGGGAGATCTGCTGCAGCAGGGTATCGAGGGGGGTGTTCCCAGCAGAGTCCTGCAGGCAGGGCGACGCGCCGTGCCCCAGCAGCAGGAGCAGGCACTCGGGCCGCACCAGTTCGCAGGCCATGTGCAAGGCTGTCTTGCCGCCCTCCACGCGGCTGCAGCCCTGGCGGTCCAGATGGGCGGCTCTGTCACTCGGGGGCAAGGCTTGGATGGCCTTGAGGATCCGGAAGAGCACTCGGACGCGGTTGTAGCGGACGGCCATGGCCAGGTGCGGGGCTGACTGGCAGCAGCTGAAGCTTTGGCTGGGCACGGCCAGGGCACTCTGGGGGAACTTAGTGAGCAGGTGCCGGGCGTAGGGCTGGTGGTCGTGCACCAGCGCGTAGAGCAGCGCCTCCGAGGGCGAGTACACGCTCACCTTGCCCCCGTCCTCCCAGTGGAACACCTCCATGGTCCGCATGTCCTCCAAGAACCAGACGGGCAGCAGGTCCCTCACCGCCTGGTAGAAGGCGAAGGAGGATTTCTTGCACTGCTTCTGGGACTGGGCGCCGCAGCCGCCGACCCAGCGGACGCTCCAGGGCATGGCGTGTGGCCGGGCTCTGCCGGGGGCTGCCTCCCACCATCGGCCCGGACCTGCGGGAGCGGACGGGCGGTCAGCGCCGGGCGGCCGGGGCTCCCCGAGCTGCTTCCAGGGCTCGCCGAGCTGGCCCGCCCGCCTGCCCGCCGGCGCGGGTGACAGCGCGCCGCCGCGCCCCCCCGCNNCGAGCCGCCGCGACCCCCCGCTGCAGGTGACACCCGTACCCCGGAGCACAGGATCACCATCCCTCCCTCCCTTCCTCTTTTCCTCCATCCCTGCTCCCGCTGCACGGGACGCCCGTGTCCCCGGTACACGGAGATCCGGTACAAGGAAACGGCCTCCCCTCAGAGCATAGGACGCCCATGTCCCTGGCGCACGGGAACCCGGTACGGGGAAGCAGCCTCCCCGCGGTGCACCGGACACCCTTATTCCCGTGCACAGAGACCCGGTACAGGGGAACGGCCTCCCCGCAGTGCACAGGACGCCCATATCCCTGGTGCACGGGGACCCAGTACACGGGAACGGCCTCCCTCCCCCGCTCGCGGCGCTCACCTCCCCGCCGGTCCCGCGGTGCCGCCCGTGCCGTGTCCGCCGCAGTGGAGGGGCGGGAGGCGGGAGCGCCGCGCGCCGCCGCGGCGCCCTTTTATCGGCCCCCCCCACCCCACTCCCCCGCCCGGGCGGTGAAGGTCGGTCAGGACCGGGGAACTGTCCGGCCAACGCCGATTGGCCGCCGCCCCGGCGCCCCGGCCGCCCATTGGCTGCGCCGGGAGGACGGGGCCCGGCGCCGGCGCGTGCGTCACGGGAGGCAAAGTTCCAAGAAACTTGGCTGAGGGCTCGGAGTCCCGCGGGGGCGGGGCGGGAATGCCGCGGGGCGGGGGTGGCGGCTTGGGGTGCCCGGGGTATGGGCTGAAGGGTCCCGGGGGCGTAGGGATCGGGGTTCCTGGGGGTATGAGGTCCCAGGGATATGGAGTCCCAGCAGTGCGGGGGTCTGGGGTCCCAAAGGTATGGAGTCCAGGTACGTGGTGTCCTGGGGATATGGCCCTGGGGATAAGACATGCAGAGAGCAGAGGGCGCAGAGTCCCGGGGGCATGGGATCCTGAGTCTGGGGGATTCGGGGCACACCAGAGCCTGGACGCATGGATCAAAGACACGTGTCCTCTGGGCCACAGCGGGCCTGTGCACAGGTGGACCCGGCCTCCTGGGCGTGGGAGGCTGCAGACGTGCAGTGCCCGGGTGCACGGGAGCCGGGGCAGGCCGCGTCACACCCCGCTGCCCGCCCTGGCAGGGCACAGTCTGGCCCATGCCAGTTCTTGGCTTGCCCCCTGCCCGCCCCCGTGGGTGGCTCGGGCTGGGGCCTGGCACTGCCCTTCGGCCAGCGCACGTGTGCACACACGTGCTTGTTGCTAAACTTGTGGCTCTGGGATGTCTCCAGAGAGTGACATTTGCCTGCAGCCATTCCTTCCCTCTGACGGGCACCTGTCAGGTTTGGGCTACAGAAGAGCGAGGAGATGGTCATGGCATGGGGTGAGCCCAGCACTGCCCGCTGCCCTGCACCAGGGGCGGCCCTTGGGCACCTGCAGTCCTTTCGCCCTAAAATGCACATGTACAGGTAAGACTCACACACTGGTAAAGCAAGTGCTGGGATCTGATCTCTCGTAAGGCCTCCCACTGATAGCAAATACTGGGTTCTGCTCCATCCTTAACCCCCTGAGAGCATTTCCCTCTTCCTCTGGGTGTTTGTCCCCTGTGTCTCCCCCTCTTGCAGTCATTGTCCGCTCAGTTGGGAAGACCAGACTCTCTGGCATCTGCAGGTGGGCAATGCCAGTCACTGATGGGTTCACAGGCCACAGCTCTGATTTCTCAGTCCTTGGAGTTGTCCTGCTGCTGCTGTTTGCTGCTGGAATGCGGGACACTGGTACACACTGAGGGGGATCACCAGACGGGCTGAAATGCTCCACTTCCCTGCAGCCCTCTCTGTGAAGCTGCTCGCGGAGGCAGGAAGGGAGCCCACAGCATGCTACCAATTGTCCCGATGACCCCGATGAGTACGAAGCTGGCAAGGAACAGCCATCCCCTTTGTCATGCCTCTTCTGAACCACCATTCAGGCAGGAAAACAATGCCTGAGCTGTGCTTGGTTTGCCTTGTAACTTCTTCCCTGCCATGCAATGCTCACACCAAACCCTGGGCATCCGTGTGAGGGGGTGCAGGCAGATGGGGGAGCCGGGCAGGATACTGCACGCCACTGTCACACTTAAAAACTCTTGCTGACCACATCTGAGGGAAGAGACTAAAAAAAGGATAACATCCACTGATCTGCTTTGCTGGAGAGAATTACGTCCAGCGTTTGTCAGCACAATTCGTCATCCGAGGATCCCCATGGATCCAGCACAGCTCCTGGCATCTTGGATGTCAGCCACGGCACAGAAAATCCTCTTTCACTGCTTGTTTCCGATTCCAGGTGAAAACCCATTAAAGGCAGCCGCTTCAGCACTCCCTGCTACCACCAGGGCACTCATCTGTCAGTCGTGTCCTATCACTGCAGCTGTAATTTGTATCAAAGTGCAGGATCAGAAGAAATGGTATAAAAATACAGGCTTCTACAGCCCTTCCTTTGTGTCTGCCCATGCCTTGCTGCCCATCGCTGATGGCAGTGGTACCCACCACATCTCTGTATGCTGCCTGCTCTGGGGGGATGCCCTGATGAGAATCCCAAATCCTTTTCTAGCTGTTGCCAGAACACTGCCATTGATTTGGATGTCCAGTGTGGTGATGTCAAGTTGCCCAGCCCTTTCTACTCATACTCCACATATGCCTGGGCAAGCCAAGTGGTGTCAGAGCCCAAAGGCAAGGCATTAGCACAGTTACAAAGCCAAACTGGCTTTTGTGCAGGAAATTAGTGTCTTTGGTGTAGAAGTGGGACTGTTACTCACCAGCCAAGCTCTCCTATGGAGGTGGTGGGAATGGTTATAACCACAGTGTGCTTTGGGCCCCAGCAGTGGCTTAAAAATAGGCCAGAGTGTGCCAAGTCCTTTCAGCCTCACAGCTGGTGGGTAACCCTTTGCAAATTTTATTTGTCACATACATTTGAAATGGGAGCCTGTCTGTGGGAAAGGCAGCCTTTCTGTGGGCTGCACTAGATTACATTTGGCCCCAAAATTATTTATAGAGTATGGTACTCAGCACTAGCGATGTAACAGGACAGCCCAGAAAATTTTACTTTTCCGATATGTATATTTTTTTGCACAGACCCATGAACATGACTTTTTTGTTTGCAGTCCAGCCTGGTTTTAATCACTTTGAATTAAGTAACTGATCTTATTACCAATCTGACTATGAGAGGGCTTATCACAGGTTCCTTGGCACATGACAGAGATTACTCTGTCGGTGCAACCACATCCAAGTAATGTGACGTATCCTCTCAGAGCTATTTTTGTCTTCACCCTCCTCCAGGACCTTAATCCTTTGGTTTCTCCAACCAGTGACCAACTAAAACCTTCTTAATACTACGGAAACCCCAACTACGTAATTGAATGAAGGGAAAAGCTCTGCTGTTTCTTTTGGCAGACGTCATTTGCTTCCTAAAGCTTTCATTAAATTGAGGGCAGGATCATTTTGACTTAATGGACACAACTGTGGGTGTAATTAAAAGCAAAATAAAAATAGACACTATCAGGGAGTACACCGAACATGGTCTAGGGCTAGGTTTGAGCATGAGATTGAAGATGGGCAAAGAGTACACCCCTCATTCTTGAACAGCCCTGAAGGATACAGGGTTTACTCCAGTCCCTGCAAGGAATTTGTGCATGGGTTTGACTCTGAACACTTACCACTCTCGTCTGGAAGAAGGCAGGCTCAGGACCAAAGGTCAGCAGAGTTTGGGCAACAGCTCCAGATCCCTGGTGGGCTGGAGCAGCGCAGCTGCCACTTCACTTTAAGCCTCTGGGATCTTCATCAACAAGTCAGAGAGAAATGCCTAATGTCCTGTTTAGCTAGAACTGCACATCTTCAGAGTGGAGTAAGGAATGAGGAGAGTCAGGGGTTCTGCAGTAGGGGCACTGGGCTGGAATATATACACTGTATGTCCCCCTCTCACCACAGGTACATCCCTGTTCTTCAGTTTAATCTCTCTGTGCCACCAGCATCCCACCTGCACATGGGATGCAGTAATGCTGCTTCAACCATCCTGTTTCAGCTGGTGAGTCCTTTAGGTCAGGGATAATATGCAAATATATTGTTCTGTCCCTTGGGGTGTGGGCCCTGGGTGGGGAACGCTGTGCTCTGCTGTGTTAGACAGGGGACAGACACTGGTCATCCTGTGCAGAGACACAGTGGCAGAGCTACTGGCAGTCACTAGAAAGGATTTGTTCTCTTCTGGTGAGGACATGCCATGTGAGGAGGCAGATGGAACCCCCAGGCACTCTCTTCAGCTCTGATGAATAATAGCTGTTGCTGACACCTCCTGGAAGCCTCACACAAACATTTTCTCAGAAACCTTTCAGTTTCATTTCTTCTGCTGCTGCTGGTTCCCCACCTGATAAGCTTGCCTTTTGTTTCTGTCATCTCAGGGCCCTTGCCTGCCTGCACCAGGGATGGGAAGGCAGCAAGGGAAGCTGCCTGGGACTGCTTGGTAAGGAGGGGTGCACATCTTTTTCGGGCATGGTGGTGAGAGAGGGCTGTTCACCGTGGATGGCTGTTGCACATCAGATGCAGAGAGGAGGGCACCTCCCTCCTATAGCCAGGTGGGTCTGTAACACTTGAGTCATGTACATGCCTTTTGTGTGCCTCTTTGCCCATCTCCGTTTTTCAGGGGAGCATTTTGGCAAGTGGCTGTCCTTTCATTTCAAAATATCAAATCAGTTTGGAAAAGATACAGAAGTTTTCCTAAGAAGTGCAAAAATATTTTCATTTGAGAAACAAGACAGCTGATTAGAGAGTCACTGGTGATCTGAGCTGGGGCAATGCTCCTGGCTCCCTTGCTAAAATCATCAGTCATCACCACACTGTGCAGGGGAGGAGTCGTGGCCTTGAACGTCCCCCTGTTCTCATGACTCACCATTGCACTGTCTTGCTCAGCATCCACCTCTTATTCCTCCTCAGTCTTCATTTGTATTACAGTGAGTCTCTGCTTGCTTGACTTTGTGTAAATCACCGTTTCACAGTGAGCCTGATCTACCCATAACCTTGGCCGCTCTGCTTTCTCAGCTGTGTTATAGGGTCAGCTCCATCCTCATCCATGGCATGAAAGAAAAATCTTCTTTGGAAACAACAAAGAGAGCAACCCTTCTCTTGTTATTCTTGTTTCCTGGCTGCTGCTGAGTGAATTCCAAGAATCTGCATCCCAAACGGTTCTTGGTGGAGTAGGTTGCCCAGAGAGGTTGAGGAGTCTTCTTTCCTGGAGATACTAAAAATCTGCCTGGACACAATCCAGAGTAATATGCTCCCGGGGACTCTGCTTGAGCAGGGGGGTTGGACTAGATGACCTCCAGTGGTCCCTTCCAACCTTACCCATTTTTGATTCTTGGGAGCCCAAGCGAAGCTCTGATACATTTTGTTTTGGAAAAGAAAACTTTGCTCTGGCTCTGTAGGAAGTATATAATGTGAGGGTTGACTGCTGTCAGACATCAGTCCCAGCTGATGAGAGGCTTCATAAATGGCTCAGCTTGTGTCATGGAGTTGTTGATGTTGCCCACCAGTGGGAATACCCAATTTTTAAGGCTTTGAAACTTATTTTTTATTCTGGTTCCTTGATAAAGTGGTCTGGCAGAGTGAGGTGGCCAGCAAGGTGATAAGCTCCTTCAGCTGCAGCTGTTTTGCAAGGCCTCAGGGATGCTCACAGGCTGTCATCAGTGTCCTCTTCACCTTGGCTAGGTTCACAGCCCACTTCTCATTAAGCCTTGATTTTGGCACCTGCAATAAAAGAGCCACGTGCAGCCTTTTGGAAATTTAGGGAAACTCCCAGAGCTACAGGAGAGATTAAATTTCATCCAGCATATTACAGAGGGAAGTTGAAAAGTGTGCTTGGCCCTTAAAAGACTACATAGTATCTTTTGGGGAGCCTTTCTGTTTTGTAAGCAAGCGGTCAAGAGGGGTCAGAGAGCTCCTGGTGCCTCTGGACAATTTTGGCCTTCAGCTTGGTGTTGGTTGTTAAAAATATTTTCCCAGATGTATTAATACGACCAGACTGGATTGCATCTGAGCTGAACATTGTGAGCCTGAGGCAGGACATAAATATAGAAGCAAAACAGGCTGACATAAGAGTCATCTGTCCTCTTCTACACAAGAAGTGAAGGGGAAAGAGAGGGAAGTTACTCTGTTGCAATTTTTAGACACTTCCAGGAATTAGCCTGAGCCTCACAGAGTGCCTGCATGAGGTCCTGAGGCACAGAAGCCCCCATATATCCTTCTCTCAGCCCCTGGTGTGCTGTGCCACAGGACTGCACACTCAGCACATTTTTAACCCAGGCTTATATCTGCCTAGACAAGGTCTGCAATCAGGAGTGGCTGTTTGTTTGATGTGTTTGCCTAATAGGATTACCCTTATCACAATGATATAGCAACCTGGCCTTAGCAGAGCAACCCCCAAGGGCACAAGGGGTCAAAGCCTTGCCTCCATTGCCCCAAATATGCACAGTGTAGCTTGTCTCTTATCGTGCAATATCCAGCCATGCTTCAGTTGGCATTCAGTGCTCTGCTTTGGGAAAGAGCTATTGTGCCAGGTACTGCTGCCTGCTGACATCACACGTGGCATTTCTCTCTCCCCACCTGAAAAAAAAAATCAATAATATTCAAAGGTTAGAAAAATGATGCAGTGTTTTATAATTAGAGAATAGGATAGCTTCCCCAGTGGGAATTGCTCTGAGCAGGTGCCTGATTGAATTCAATGTGAATTTGTTGCCCTAGCTCCCTAAGAACCAATGAATTGTCTCCCTTTTGTATTATATATCATGAACATGCCTTAAAATCATTACAAAATCATCTGTTTGTCTATAAAAGTATACCTGTGATTATTAAATTTTGCTACTTAAAACATTCAAGGAAGGTTCAAGATGAAAACTCAGTTTTCCTGTAGGTGAGTAGCACGAAGGTTTTGCTAAAGCAGAGCCTGGCTCCATAGGGAATCAGTACCCAGGCTTATCCACTCCAGTTTCTGGCCAGGCTGGAGACACCTCCTTGTTCCCTGTTGGTGTCATTTTAACCCCAGCACTTTTCAGGTTGGCTGATGTGAGCCCGTCCTCACCAGCTCCTGGGCTATTTGCGGAAGCAGAACCTGCTGCTCGCTATGTGCTGGTTCCAAAACAAGCAGGATCCTCTGTTTATAATGTGCTATAATTGGCCTGAATGAAACCTGTGGTTCAAGCTGTAGGGCCCAGGACTGCTGATGCAGCAGCAGCCTAATTCCAAGCAATGCTGCTGGGAATGCCGAAATGGCTTTGCATAAAGCTGAGGGATGTGTAGGTACATAGTGTTAGCGGTATGTTCACAAGCTCTTGGTTTCTGGGGCAGGCTGTACTTGTCAGGGCTGTGTAGATCCCCTTCTCTAGATGAGGTTTGGGGGGATGGAGCCTCCTTGGAGCAAAGCAGAGATATCCTCTTTCTGCAGCAGCTTCACTGTGTAGATGCTTGGGTTGCCATGGGGAGCATTACCCTAACTATCCTTTTTTTTTTTCCCCAAGGCATTTGTAGCTTCCTTGGGATGTGAGCAGGGCTCTGTGAATTAGAAATTACCTATCTAACCATTGGGCCTAAATTATTTGAGTTCGCCTGTGATAAGTGTATATTTAATTTTGGTGGTATGTGTGGCTGTTCAGACCCTGCTGTTCAGCATGGAACTATTCTCACCTTGCAGCTCATTGCAGAACAAACTCCTGTCCAAGATAAAGCAAAGCAGCTCCCTCACTTTTGTTTAGAGAGTGGTACATACAATATAATGCTCACCCAAAGGTTATATTTGATCTGGCTTTGCTGTAAGGAACCCCTCTGCCATTTCAGTTCTAAAACACGATATATATATGGCCAAGCAGAAAGATTAAAAAAAGAACTGGCTAATGCTTTGCATGTCTTAGAAGACTTATTTTTATTCCCATTTGTTCATTCTCTCTGCTCTTGGCTGCTGCTGGGTCTGTCGAAATAACAAACAGGGATGAAGAAAGAGGGCAGCTCTTTCCTTCAGTGGGAAGCGGCTGCAGTGCAGCAGTTAACTCCAACAGTGACTGCAGCCTCCGCAGCTCTGCCGCCAACAGCCCAACGGGAAACCCATCCTGTTTTTCTGAAAAAAGATTGGATTATCATTCAAAAGCCTTTTTGCTGCAGAGTGGTGTTTAGAAAGAGTCTGTCTTTTGTTTTGTAAAAAAGTAGTCAGAAATCTTCTAGTGCTCATGCAGCTGCTCTGCTGCCAAGAAAACCTCCTGGGCCTGGTCATGAGGCCTCTGCAATATTTCCGGTTTGTCTGTAATTACTTTCTAATTAAATTTTCAAATCCAAGTACAATCAGGAGGTTAAACCATAGCGAGTTCATAGTAGGGTCTTTCCATTTGCTTTTTCTTTTTCTACGCCAGTAGCTATCCCCTATGTAGAGGTGATAGATAATTTTGTGAATATAAAGATGCTTAAAATCAGGGTAGCAATGCCTATTACCTGATGGATTCAGCACTAGCATAATTTTATGCACTCTCCATTTGGAAGCACTGCTTTTGCATAGAAATTGTTGTAACTGCCTGATCAGATTTGTCCATTAGTATGTCTACTCATGGCTTATTAAGTGGCTGGGGCATTAGGGTCCAAGCTTCCTTTGCCAAGATTTTCCTTTACTCCTCCACATGCAGTTTAGGGAAATGGGAGGACTGATGTTTCCAAGCTGTTTCAAGAGTTTTGTGATGCCTCCCCCCCAGAAAACAGAAATAAAAAAAGGTCTAAAAAGATGATGTAAAGTAACCAGGAGATATGTGAGCTGCATGTAAATAGCAAAGTGAGAAACAACTGAACTAGGCTGCTAAGCACCGCACAAAGGTCAGCTTGGTCCCTGCCACCACCTGAGCCATGCAGGGGCACCAGTGGTCTCCTCCCCTTTGGCTCTGCTCCTTAGACCTCTCCTGTAGCCCTGCTTGGATACAAGGACCAGGACAGGCTGACTGGGCTCACCATTGCCTTCCATCTCCACAGCAGGGCTACCCACAGTGGAGCAGCCACTGTTGAGGCAAACAGAGGGTTTGGAGCACATGCAGGGTTTTTTACTGCAGAAAGGTGTGAAGCATGCTTGGACAAGGTCTTGGGCTACTTCAAACTATTTTGCAGTGCTGTGGGCAGAGCCCATCCTGGCCACCCATCCCATCTGTGTACCCCACGCTTGCCAACATGGTCTGTCACCAATGGGGGCTATTCAATGGCTCTTGGGAGTGCTGCTGTTTGGCAGCCCACTCAGAGCTGGATATGGCAGCACCTGCTGAATCACCCAACAGTGCGAGTGGGAAGTTCAGGTATGCTAAGAAACTTTGCAGGAGACAGGCAAAATTACTCAGGCTCACCTGTTCACATCTCTGCTTTGTTGCTGTCAGCCTCTAATCACGCTCTCCTGCCCCCAAACTGGGAATGGCAGAATAAGAAGTGCCTGTGTCCTGGTTTACAGCCAGGTGTTTCAGCTTAAGCCACTGAAGAAAGTGGGTCTGGGATAAAGGGAGGTAAACCTTGGAGAGGTAATACTGTGGGGTTGGGTTTTTTAAATGATGTCAGCATTTGAGGTCCCTTAGGCTTGTGTTTGGGTTAAACCCACAAGAGACGTAAGAGTTCATTTGAGTTTACCCTGGAAACCTGGCTGCTGTCTCTGAGGCACAAACGATCCTGGAGACAGCCTGCTCTTGCAATTTGTGTATTCTGTGAAGTGGAAAGAAAACTGTATTGGCCAGGGTTCAAGCACCTTTCTTGGTTGTCCTGGTGATAAGTGCCTGATAAAAGTTCAAGGTCCTTGCTTGCTTGTATAGAATAAAAGCAGCTTTGCTTAAGTTACTGCTGGCATTTGTGGTCTTTCAGAGGGTGCTGGTCTGTTGTTCCCAGTGTCTGGGCTGTTCTTGGTGAGTGAGACAAGGTTGTGTGGGTTGTAGCTTGTCCTGTGTCAGAGGTAACCTTTCAGTCTGTGGCACGCAGTAGTGGCTGTGCCATGGCAAACATTTGCAGTAAGCTGGATGCTCCCTCTGAGGGGCTGGGGCTTTGTGGAAGGCATATGGGATGGTGACACAAGCCCACTGCGGTTGGCAGCCTGCTGCAATGGTCCCTGGAAGCAAGCCAAAGGTAGCTGCTGTGCTAGCACCATCATTAGGTTTCAGAGTTGACAGTCTGTGGAGATGTAAAGGGAATGGAAGCCTCCTTGGCACTGCCACTTCCAGCTTTTTGTTATGTGGGGAGGAAGGAACTGGTTCTCTGATGCTTGGTTTGTGCTCTGAGAGACTAAGTGTGTTTGAGGGCAGGAATTTTTAGCAGAAGCGTGAGGATGGTGGTGGGGGGAGAGGTGAGGTGAGGTCAGAGCAGTGGGATGTGACATTCAGGTTTTTTCTCAGGGCTCCAGTGGGCTGAAGCAGATGTCAGAAACTGAACTTGAGTCACCTGCAGTGGTGAGGATGGAGCTGCATCCCCTCTGCTGCCTTCAGCCCCTGCTCTCATGGGGCTTCCTCAGCTCCATCTGTCTGACATCACAGGCAACTTCCCAAAGCTGGAGCTTCAACTGCCTTTGTTTCTGCACAGGCTAGTTAGTCATTTCCCACTTATAAACAAATATGTTGAAGACACTGGAGAAACTGAGCCACCAAGAGGACAAAGTTCTTTTGCTTTTAAAGTAGCTCATTCACCAGGGAGTTTTACTGTACAGTAGCTCAGCCACCACTGAACTGAAACCACCCTCTGCTTGTCATACAGGAACAGGAAAATGTGCTTCGGGAGCAGGCCAGTCTTTCAATCATCAGCTTGACTTCCATTTAAAGTGTTGTATTTGAGGTGGCTTTGTTCTGAGATTTTTTTTTAATCTGTCTTGAGATGTCTTCTTCTTCCTTATATGCAGAGATCTTCCTGGGTTCCTCTGAGGACACTTGCATTGGTAGTGCAATGGAGATCTGAAGTGTGCTTGTTGCTGCAAACTAAAGTCAAACAATTCCCCTCAATATTTGAAAAAAAGAGGAATCTGCTCACCCATGTTTAACTGCTGCCTGGCTTCTGCACTTTTCTAACCTTCATTTCCACTTGTGACCTGCCCATAAGTGTGGGCTCACACTTTATTCCTGCTGACCCGGGCAGGACATCGTGTGCCTGGTATGTGGTTCCACACTGACGTGGTTCTTGAAAATCCAGTGTGACTGAGGGCATGCGCAGCTTAGGAGTGAATTATTGCCAGGTCTCCTGGAGCATTACCCAGCAGTGCTGGAAATGGCCCTGGGGATCAACACTCCTGCAAATGATCAGCCAGCCCCCTCCTCACAGAGGTCCCTATAGGAAAATGTTTGTAGGGTCTAAAGTGGAAAACTGGTTTTCAAAAATATCTCAGAGAGAGAGATAAATAATTAAAAAGCAGTGGGAAGCATTTAAATCAAATTTTAAACAGCATAGTGGACATTTTAGTTGAGAGACTTATTCTTGTCTCATTAAAAAAACCCCATCCAAACTTAATTATTTACCTAAAAGCTGTATCACGAGGGGCGGATGCTGCCAGTATGTGGGGCTGAGCCAGAGCTCCTGGTCCCACTGTTCCTGCTCTGTCCACAGGCTGGCACAGGTACAGTGCTCCTTCCTGCCTGCCACCAGCCTGGTAAACACGGCTGGCTTGTGCTCAAGCTAAGCACAAGCTCGGTCAGGCACCTGATAAATCTAAGCCAAAACCGAAGTGCATTTGGCTGCTGAGGATGGAGTTGCTGTCAATTTGTTTTTCCCGGCTCAGCAGTTTCCCCTGAGATCTCCATCAACAAATCGATGCTCGGTGTCGCACTGTCCTGCCTCAGCTCCTCATCCCGGGAGCTGTGTGTATCCTCAGGCTAGCCCTGAGGGACGTGTGGCCGCCCACGGTCATTCAGAGCAGCAGCCTGGGGCTGGCTCAGCACTGAGCTTAACTCCCATGGGAGCTGCTGGGATTCACTTCAGAGCTCAGCGAGTGCCAAGTGCTCCCTGGACTGGGACACACACCTGGCTGCCGTGAGAGGAGTGTGCCACTGTTACATAAGCTTTTTGGGTTCCCTCTGGTTTGCTGCACTTCATTAGGAGCCAGAATTTAACATTTTCTGCTGGACTTCCCCCTCTGCAGTGACAGCCTGACTCTGTGTCTATGAGGTGGGTTCAGGTTTTCCTTTTGGGTATTTCCAGCGACATTGGTCAGGCACAAAAATCATGTGATCTGAAGGAAGAATTTTGGCTGTCTTACCCCAAATGTCAGATCCTTTCTCTCTTTTTGAAAAATTATTTTAATTTTTAGGATTCTTTTTCCTAAATTGTTTAAAACTAGGAAAAAAACCAGAAGCTTGCTGTAATAAAACTGCGACTACGGTCCAAATCACCAGGGCTCTTCCCACCGGCATTCCGGCCAAAGTTGACTGGCGGTGCCTGTTCCAACTTGCAGCAGCTGCGAGTGCATCAGCAGCCAAAGGTTCCCCCCTGCAGCACAGTGAAAGCTACTGCAGGTGCCCCATCAGCCTGAGCTCATTTATCTATGAGGATTTTTCCTGTTTTAAAAATATGGAAGAAAATAAAAAAGCGTCTTGCTCTGCTAAAATCCGTAGAAAATGCTACTGACTTCAGCAGACGCAGATGGAATTGTTAACGTCATGACGGAATTGGCACTACTTTTCCTTTGTGGGACCTGATCTGGGGAGTTTCCCAGGGAGATATGTTGGGCCACGGGTCATGATGTAATGGCTATATAATCCACGGGTCAGCACCAGACATAACTTTGCTCCTCACCTATGATGAGGCATGAAGAAAAAATGGGCTAAAACTTTACGTTGTTCAAGGGACAACTGAAAAAATTCATAGTGAAATGTGCTGAGGGATACTGAGGCAACATCACAGCCCAAGGACAGGGCTAAGAATCAAACTGTTGGTGGTGGTGGGGTTTTTTTTGGGGGAGAATTCTGGTTGATTCTCTGCTCTGGTAATACCCCCTCTTCTGGGTGGACCTGGGACTGATGTACCTTCACGTGATCCAGCCCCAGAACTCTGGTTATCTCATGGGCATCTGTGCCAATGCCTGCCAAAGCATTTGGGCTTGCTGTTGCTTCAGCCTCTAGCTAAATTTAGGCAAATGCAATTAAATGTACTACACAGAGGTCACAGATGAAATGCACTTTCCAACTTTACCTGGTTAGATTCTTTTCTAAAAGAAAATTGATCTCCTGAAAAATGTCCTGGCCTTGTGCACCACCTACACCAAGAGCATCTACATAAGTATATATTGACCTACCCCATTTTAGGGATGCAGTGGGGCTTGGCCAGCAGTTGGCAGAGGCTCATAAAGCAGTTGAGGTGCTTTGTTCCCCTCTTATATGCACATACAGACTCCCTGAGCTCTTAGCTGGCTGCTGGCACAGCCCTCCATGTAGCATAGACTGTGTTTTCTCATGTGAAATTCAATAAATTCAGCATTTTCAGGACCTCGGCATAATCAGGGTTTTCAATCTTCTCCTTCATTGCCTTCTAATATACCCTCCTAACAATTAACTCTGTGTGTTGGGAGAAGGCCAAATGCAGGGTAAAAGACTTCGTTTTTCTTTCCCATAATTAAATGTCGTGTTCACTGCTGTCTTTCCCACTCGATTAAGTGTCCATGTATGGTCTAAAATGCTCTTTGGTGAATTAGCATAAAGTCTGTCAGGATTTCAACCAACATTCTCCCTCCCACTGCATCTGTGCAGCTCACAAAGGGCAGTGTTGGCCGGCGATGGGGGCCTGAAGATGGGTTAACTGCAACTCTGAAAAAAACACTTGCAAACCTCTCCCTGGTCTCCCTCCGTGCTGCAGGCCAATTGGGGCAGCTAGCTGCTGAGAGTGTTTTTTTTAATTACATCTAAAGACACATTGGAGAAATACTCCCCAAGCCAGACTCTGGGAACATCTACAGCATGGCATGTGATAGCAAAAAATATAATAGGTTGTCAGTGACTAATAGATGTGTGAGTTGTGGGTTGCGAGGTGAAGTATCAGAACTTTCCACCAGTCCAGGATGAGCTGGAAGTGGGATGATGACTGGGGTCCTCAGCATGAGATGAACAGTGTGGTTATCCTGGTTGGCAGCCCTGTCCTGGGGAATGGCCGCTTGGAGGGTTTCCCCAAAAAGCATTCCCTGTAGCCAGTGCACTTTTTGCCACATTCCCCAGGGCTGCTCTGTGCTACTCAGTTCCAGACTCTGTTAACCCAGCACTAAACCATGTCCCAAGTCCCACATCTCCACATCTTTTAAATACCTCCAGGGATAGAGACTCCACCACTTCCCTGGGCAGCCTGTTCTGGGCAGCACCTTCCCTGGGCAGCTTAACCACCATTCAGTGAAGAAGTTTTTTCCCATATCCAATCTAAAGCTCCTGGCACAACTTGAAGCTGTTTTCTATTGTCCTATTTCTTGTTTCTGTAATTTTCATAATTCTTCAATCTTCACAACTTCAGGTTTGTCACCAAGTCCAGATGTAGTCTCTGATATGGGAGGATGGGTCATTATACATTGGGAGAAGACTTAGTGGTGAGGGGAACAAAGCTGGCAGGTAAACCTGGAATGTGGCTGTGAGCCCCAAGCCCTCCTTCTCCAGTGGTACCTCTGCTCCCTGAGAAGGGATTACACTGGGTGGGATCTCATACTTCTGCTGTTTCCCCAACTCCTCCTGCAGCTCTCTCTGCATCCTTTGGATAAACAGCTGCAGAAAGGGAGCCTTTGTTTCCAGAAGCACTGGGGGAATGGCTCGTGGTGGTACAGATAACCCTGCCTGTTGAGGAGAGGCTGCAGTACAACTGGGAGGGTACACAATGAATTATTCACCAGCTGTTTCCTCTCCTTTCAAGATATTTTCTGTAAAAACAGGGGCTGGAAGTGGTGCATGTGAGATGTGCAATCAACCACACAGAAGGAGTTTGAGCTTTTGGCTTGCTGGGTACTCAGACCATCCGTCACGAGGAACTGGTTTGTGCGAATCTGTGTGTAGACCTCCATGATGTTTGACTGCAGGTGGCCCATAAATGTGTTTTCTTTTTCTCTGAATGCCTGCTGAAGACCTGAAAATCTGATTTACAGAAGTGCCAGGTGCCCGCAGCTTTGACTGACATTGGTAGGAGTGATGTTTTAAACACAGAGAGAGGCACAGTGCCATGCACCCCCATGACTGGGCTCTTGGGGATTTCCGCTAGGGCCCCTGGCTGTTTGCAGCCTCTCCTTTGCCTGGCCCAGTCCCTAGGGAGGGGACAGCTAGCCACAGGCTCCCTCCTCAGGCTGCAAGTATAGGAGATGTTCTCACACTGGTGAGCACTGGGCTGCATTGGTGAGGTGCTATGGAAAAAAGCCCATGAAGAAAAAATACCCCACAGCCGAGTCCAGCACTGGGAAAAAGCAATTGCCTAAGATGTGAATAAAAAGCATTTCTGCTTTTTTTTTTCTTTTCTTCAACCTGGCTATTCAAACTGCCATGAAAAATATGTCCATTCTTTTCTTTTATAACCTCTTACAAGCTCTCAGTTTTAGCCTCCACTCCCCAGAGCCCATAAAATAAATGGGTAGAAACACCATAAAAATGAACAAAATCCCAAACCAGAGCTAGTTCATGTTCTGAGTGTCTCATTAAATGTATATTAAGAAAAGTCACTCATCTTACATAAATATGTAATTGTTTATAAATCTGTAACTAATTTTACACTATTTGGAACAGCCTTCTAGTAGAATGACCTTCTAGAAGTTGAAGGGGATGCCAGCTGACTGCACTAAAGGACAAGAGCAGATTAGATGTGAAATACCTCTATTTTAACATATTTGAAAAATTTTCCCAGAAAACTTACAGGCTAAAGAAAGGTTAAATTGCTCATTCATTTAATGTGTTTGGCTTTAAATAACAAGAATATTTTCCCCCTAGGAGCTCAGCACCCTGTCATACCCAGGAACTGAGGACTTAACCAGGAATCAGCTGGTCAGGCCACCTTCCTCTCCTGCTGTCACTTTTTAGCAGTGGGTACTCAGCCTGCTTTCTGCCATCACCTCCACCTCTACAGGGCAACAGCACTTCTTGTACTGCCTTCCCTATTTGCATAAGAGCTATCTCAGAGCTGGAAAACAGTCTTATGTGCCTGCAGCTTCAAGGGGAACTCATGGCAGGAGGAACAGAGGAGTAGACATAAAAAAAAATGAACAGACATTGGATTTCTGATTCTCATGCTGAATATTGATGCACAGTGTATTGAACACCTGGCCTGTGCAGCCAAATCCTACCTGATCCCCTGGCCATGGATGCAGGGGATGAGAAGTGCTTCCCAGTCTCCTGGGTCACATGCTGACAAGGTCTTGGCATCAAGCTGAGACTTACCCAGCCATTTCCCAGCCCTAGCCAGGTCCTATTCCAAGAAAAGAAGAGCAAGGTTAAGTTCTGCATCCTCCTTCGGCATTGCCCCCAGCCGAGCAGCATCCTTCACAGGTGCCCTCCTGCTCCCAAGTTTACCTTTGTCATGAAACCAGAGGCTGGCTCCAGGCTTTCCTCAATCTGCCTGGGGAGAGAGGAAATGGGATCCTGTCTCCAAAGGGAAGGTAGAAACAGCTGAGCTGGTCAGAATAAAATCCATCACTGTCCTAGCTGTGCCTCCAGCACCAATTCCCTCTCTAAGTGCTTTGGAGGGGAGTTAAAATGTTGCTGCCCCTTTGGTGGAGACTGAGCTGGCCCCAGAGTGGGGTTGAGCCTGTGCTGCTGCTACGGGTGGGTGCACGATGACAAACCCACATGATTACATTCCCAGCAGTGGGTACAGTGATGTGCTGCCAGATGATGGCACCTCACACGGTCCCAGGGATGCTTTTAGATTCATCTATTAATAGCTCCCTGTGCTTTCATTTCTGGAAACATAAATATGTATCCCTAAATGCTCCTGATTGTCACATGCCTGGAAGTTGGTAAATTGGTGACTGATTTCAGATCTGTCCAACGTAAGGCTCTGTGATTGATCGGCATGGCCGGAGCCATCCTCGCCTCACTCCTGTGCCAAAATCCCGGGAGCGTGTGCTCATCACAGTGACAGGCTGGGAACGATCTGAGGAGGAAAGCTGCAGGAGCTGGGTCAGTCCTGGAGCAGGCTGGCATAACTTCAGCTGATTTGAATGTGAATTATACCCATTTATGCCAGGCCTGGAATTTGCCCCTGGCATGGGCTGGCTCTCTGCAGCTTCACTAAACCAGTTGTTTTTGCCCCAAAACGCTGTCTGTGGGAAAAGAGCTGAGCAAAAGCAGTTCGTGGTGTGAACCTCAGCTGTGACTTTGCCTATGAAAAATGCAACTAATATGAGTGATCCATAGTTCTTGTGATCTTAGATTTTAATTTTTTTCTAGAAATTGCAGTAGTTAATGAGTGCATACAAATGTGCGTGCATGGGATGCAAACACATAAACTCCCATCCATGAACACACACTCTATATAGTGGCTGATTCAAGTATAAGTGTTTTGTTTCTGGATTTAAACATCCTCCAGATTTAGCAATTTTGGAGTGGAGATTTTGTTACACTGTACAGCTGAGATGCGCAGTGCAAATGTTGGGTTTGATCTGGCTGTGGCAGTTTCTTAGGTGATTTGCATTCTGGGCTTCGTCATATGGTTCTGTTTCTGAACCCAAAAGTCTCTCTGGGCTCTGGACTACCTGAGCTGCTGATTTTGGGGTACATGGGTATGTTGGCAGGGCTCCCCCCAGACCAGAGATCAGCATTTCCACCTTCCCAAAAGGTCACTTTGTAGCATCTTTTAGCTGTTGAGTGACTAAATTAAGATGTTCAACCTAGTGGCTGCATAGGAGGGACATCAGTGACCCCACTGATGGGAATATGTGCACAGGTGTGTTTAAGACCAAGTACAGTGAAATGTCTATAAAGAAGATATTTCCAGGTGACGACAAATTCAATCTGCTGAGACAAGAGCCACCCTGCCGTGGTGGTGCTATGTCCCTGTGCCCAGCTGGCAACACGAAAATCACCCAGGGTGAGCTGCTGACTCCAGCCAACTCAGCATGGACCTGCCAGCTTCAAATATCACCCTGAACCATTATCTGATACAAATGCAGCTCTTCCTGGGGTCAAAGAAAGCCACCTGCATTGAAAAAGACTCATCAGAGCTTTGACTCTGTGCCCCCTGCTCCAGGCAGGACAGCCACCCTCAGAAGTGACAGAGGACACAGCCATGCCCTGCAGAGGTCATGTTTCAGTCCATGTAGAAATGGCATTTCTGGGCACCCTCTGACCTCTTTTAAAAGTCCTAATAATTTTAAGTCCCACATTTGGCTAAGGTAAAACAATTTGCAATTCTAGTCACTCACATGAGAATTATTTTAGGATAAAGAGCAGAGGCATTTGCAGTCTGGTGAGACACTTCTCACAAGTATTAATTTGGTCTTGTTGCTGGGAGGACTTTTTGGAGAAAGGAATGGTGAGAAGAGAAAAAAAGAAAAAAAGAAAGAAGAGAAGGAAACTGGAAAGTGAAGGTCATGTCTTCCCTGTCTGGAGATGGTCTTTTCCAATGGTGGTGAACTGTCCTTGTCTAGATCTCTGTGCCTGGCCACAGAAGAGGAGAGAACAGCAGCTTTGGCCCTAAAAATGCAGAAATAGGAGGGTGATATTTTGCTTTCCTGCTGCTCAAAGGGAGTCACTTGAAAGCCTACTGCAGTGCAGAGCAAAACGTGCCCACAGTGATCCAACTGCTTATCAAGCTGGGGCGGGCCTGAAGTCAACTAATTTGGTAGCAGCCTGTTTGTGAAGTGTAATCCCATGTTAGCTTTGAAAATGCTAAATCAGGAGTGAAATCAAGATTTTTCTCAGCACTGGATTTAGTTTAGACTTTCCAAATGGGATAACACAGCAGAATGTTGCCTTTATTGGAGCTTTATATTTCATCCCGTTTTATTTCCTCGTTTGTTTTGAGTAGCCGAGGACTTTCCGATAGAATATCTTTGCGCTCTGTAGGCTGCTCAGAGCAGGTCATATTAACGAGCTGTGGACAATGTTTCAGAGAGCATCTCAGAAACCAGAGGCTGTGCCTCAAACTCAGGTTGCAAGCCCCTGGGCTATCCAACATTAGGCTTCCTGTTGCAGCACTGGTTTTCCCCAGGACGACTGAGCCTGTAGGAAACAATCTATTGGAGATTACTGCATGGCTCTGCTTCTAAGGGACAGGAAACTCCATTAAAGAACCAGTGCAAGTTGCAGGGCACAATGTGCACTGTGCTGAACTGAGTGGCACTGGTTTGGAGGCTACTGGTACACGGAAACAGTGGGAGATGGTGTATCCTAGTGTTTAGTGCCTGTGTACAAAGGCTGTCCCAGGATGCATGACTCATGCTTCGTGGCCTTAAACTGCTTTTGTTAATGTTGCTGGCCCAGATGGCCCGGGAAGGGCTGGCCAGGAGAGATCCCATGGTGGGCAGTCCATGTACAGCCTCCTCTGCTGCTGCAGTGGGGTTGGAGAGATTTCCCAGGGGAGGGCAGCAGGTTCAGGGGCCACAGCCTCCCTTGCCTGCCTCTGCCTGCCTCTGTCCAAGAGGTGGTGGGAGAAAGGCATGTAAGCATTGGGAGGACTTTTTTGAGAATCCTTTGTCATGGGGTTTGCTATCCCTTGCCCCTGGTTTCCACCAGCAGGGTGTGGGATAGGCTTGGTAGCAATGAAGACTTCCCTGCGTGTTCTTTAGGACCGGTCTGACAGAGGTATCCTGTGGGCAATGTTTGAAATCCAGTCCATTTTTTTTTTTCCCTGTGCACAGATCTCACTTTACCTGCTCTTTTCCTGCCTACCAGCAGCTCAAGCCAGTTGCATCTTACACTGAACTCTTCCTTGAAGTCTTTGAATTTTCTACAAGCTTCAGTCACAGATCTGAATGTGCTGATAACTGATTACAGCTTCCAAGGACTCTTCCATTCAGTCTTCTCTGCCCATTGTGAAACAGAGGGGTATGACAGAGAAGGAAATCAAGTAAGTGACGAAGACAGAGTCAGTCACAAACCGAATGAATCAGCAAACACCCTGTTTTCAGTTATTTACTTTCAATAGACCAAATCTTCAGGGCTGAATTTTTCTCTTCCAGTTCCTCTTGGGTGCTTAAATCACATGCAATACTTTGCAAATATAGATTTCCAACTCATGTGTAAAAACAATGAGATGAATAATTTTAGCACAGATGACTCTTGTAGTACTGTTCTGGTTCCAAATATTCAAGGATCCTTTTAGAACCCTGGGTCCTCATTCCTGGTATTTGAAAGCTAATGTTTCACTCTTTTTATTTTAAATTCTATTCCATCTCTCAACTTTGAGGTTATAATTTTGCCCTAGAAAGGCTTAGGAAAATGAAGAAATTAAAAGACACTCTCAAATACATAGTTTTTGACATCATTGGTGATTTTTACATTAGATAATTTGAGCCCCTCTAAGTTGTAGAATCACAGCTGATAGTCAAAAAAGGGTATTCAAGGTAAGATCCCTTTTAAACAAATAGTATGTAAGGAGCTGACCAATATTAAAACCTCTTGGGAAAAACCCTGTGACACAAAGAAAAGTAGATGGTGTGAATGCAACCCAGCATGGTTTCTGCCTGGTTCCAAATGATGCTGGGTGGAGCGACCCAGGCCCAGAACAGCTCACTTGCCTCTGACCCTTTGTTCACCAGCACTGCCCAGATAGCTACAGAAAACCTCTCAGCTGATGAACTCCTGACAAGGTGGGTGGTTAAAGCTTTCATTTAGACATCAAAAAAGCCCCAAGAACCTACAGCTCCTACAGATTTGCCTTCAGGTGGTAGCTGTTAGCTACTTATGCTGGATATAGAGGGCACTGAGAAGCTGGAAGGTTTGGATTGGGAATCCCAAAGAGGAGGTGCTGGTTTTGGGTATCGATCTTTGCTTGTATTTTCAGTAGCAGTCCTGGGATTTGGGCTGGAGGGAAGCTTGTTTGGTTAAGCTTTCTGCTGGGGGCTGAGTGGTGCCTGCGGGGAACCTTTCTCTGCCTTGGAAGATGAAGGAGGGCTCTGGCTTCCCTGGAGGATGCAAGAGCTGGACTGGAGGCCAAGGAGGCTTGTGTGTGTTTTGGAGGATGGAGAATTGCAGAGCCTGTGCAATGCAGAGGGGTTGCAAAGCTCTGTGAACCTGATGATAGCAAGTTCAACGTGGGCTGCTCCCTGATATGGGAGAACAGACCTGTTCAAGTTATTCAGAGCTGGGGCTAAGGAGCAGGAGAGCCCAGGGTGGGCAGTTTGCAGTGTGAGGCTGGAGGAAGGCCTGTCTGCAGACAGATGCCCTTGGGGGACATATCCCAGAGGTCTCTCACAATGACTAGTCAGTGCTTTTAGGAGTTGTTGCTGTGCTGGTTCAGAGACTCCCTGGACAAAGTAATTATTACTCTCAGAAGTATCATCTTGCTGCTTCAGATGTGTCGCTTTTAGGCTGATTTGTGGCTGGGTCTGGCCCTTCCAACAGCAACTGAACATTAACAGCTGAAGGCTTAACAGTAATATGCTTAGTATAATAAGATCAATTATATTAAATGCCTGATTAAGAGCCCCAGGGACTGGAATCCTTCTTCTGCAGAGGCACCAGTGAGTGCCCTGGCACCAGTGGGCGAGACTTCCCCTCCTCCAGAAGCTGTGTGCTCTACACCTCACTCTTGTGTCCAGCCTGCTTTTGGGAGTACATAGGCATTTTTTCCTGTTCCTACCACTCTTTGCTCCTGGTGCAGGTTGCATCAGGGACTCCTCTGACGTGGGTTTCTGCCCTTTGAGCTGAGTGGCCATCACTGAGTTGCTTCATCCTGGCTGGGAAACAGGATGTATGTGAGGGCACTTCTAATGTGGGGCTTGGGGGCACAGACCTTGGCACCTGAGCAGCTGTGTTCACATGGGGAGCAGTGCTGCAAAGCACCTGTGCATGGCAAAATTAGCTTTACACATCGTGGTGCTGTGTGCAAAGTGCTTCAGAAAGGGGGAACTGTCTCAGAGGAAGTTGGGGAGGAATATGTTTCTACTTCTAGCAGCTCAGCCTTTACATTCCCAGACAAAACATGAATTTCAGATTGATGATGTAGTCTACTAAATGTCTTCAACTCTCTACTCAATATACTAGAGACGCACACCAGGAATTTAGAAGAGAATTGAATCTGAATATTAAACTGGTGATTCCCCAGAGGGAAATTTTCTCAACTTGTCTGATTCTCCAAGGAGATGGTATTCCCAAAGAATTAATTTTGTAACTAATGATCAGATCAAATAAGGTTCTGTCAGAGGTTTAGAAGACCTAGCTTGGCACCAGTTGAACACATATGGAATTTGTCATCAGTAATAATGAGAAAATAGTTTGAAACTTTTTCTTTGAATGTGCATTATTTTCACTGAAAGTGCACTTAGAATTAAACCACAGTTCTTCTCAATCTCTGAGGTGAGTAAATGATTATGTCCTCTGAAACTTGCATCAAGGGGATGCTCTACCTTTTTATAGTGTTTTCCTTTTATTTAAAGTTCTTTTACAGAAACCGATGGAAGATGTCATGACTTGAGAGGCAGAAAAGTTGCCAAAGGTCTTGGAAACACAGGCAGATACTTCTGGGAAAGTGGATAGCTAAGGGCCAACAGGAAGGCAACTGCTTGATTCCAAATTTAGATTCAATGTCCCAAATAACATAAATCTGCTGAATTCCATCTCTGTCTATTCAGGCCTCTTAAAAATCTTGCATTTGGGATGCTGTGTCTCAGGACTTTTGAAGGTAAATTCTGTCCCTGTTTGGCTCTAGCAGAATGGCTGAGCAGATAATTTATTCTTTATTATTTGCATATGTTGTAAAATATAGTAATTTTTCAATGTGTTCAGCCCTGGGCAATGGAGGAACACGCAGAGAACAGCAGCATTGACCTGGGTTAAGTGAAGGAGTTGGAAGGAAAGGACTGGGGGAGGAAGGGTGCAGCTGGGGACAGGTTGGTGCTGTTCCTCCCATGGGTGGGTTTGCCTAAGGAGGGAGAAGGTTCTTTGCTTTCCCCCTCACTCAGCAAGAGCAGAGCTGGCCCAGCAGTGGGCACCATCATGTGATTGAAACAAGCCATTGCTGGGTGGGTGTTTGTTGGGAGATGGGAGGATAGGGGTGGATGTGTGAGTAAAGGATAGGAACAAAACTGGAAGAGTGGGGAAAAGAAAGATCTGACTAATGGGCCTGTATCTGAGAGGCATGTGAAATGTCCTGTAGAGTCCAACAGTATATCCTCACCAAAGGTGAGTGATCAGCTGCATCCCACTGCCCAGCTGAAGGGCATTGTGCACTTCAGTCCAGTGTCTTGCACAGCATCTGCTCCCAGTTTTCAGGGGAAACTCGAATGCTGTTTGCCTCCACGGTTCTTCTCTCAGCAGGGACTGGCTGTTATCCACTGACCCAGGCTTGGAGGAAAAGCACCTCTTGTGCACTGACCTCCTTTTCCTTTTCTTTCTTGGTCCTGAAAAGTAATGCACCAAGACCTCACCTGCATGGCTTTTATACCTGAACCATGGATGCAAGGAATACAGATGGAGAAATCAAACCCAAAAAGCAGCTATGTTACCTGACCCTCACTGAGTGTTGGTGAAACTCCTCCATGGAGGGCTGTCAGCTAAATGGGAGGGTATGAACCTTCCTGGTTGAGGTGGATCAAGAGAGGGAGAAGACTTTTGTTCTGTATGTGGGTCCCTGCCTTCATGCCCTGCTGAGGTGCAGCAATCTGACCCGTATCCTGACCAGGTGGTACTCCCAGGAGACATGAGGATCCTCACGCTCCCACCCACAAACCTTTCCTTGCCCAGTGGCTAGTGGTGCCCAGAACCACCCCAGGAAGAGTGTGGGAGTGGGGTTGTGAGTGTCCAAGGGTGACACCAGTCCTAGGAGGCTCCCTGCAGCATCTGAGCCCAGGTGAGCCTCCCCTCAGCAAATGCTCCAGCTGGATGACTTGGCAGTGCAGTCATGCAATGGCAGCTGTCCAACCCTGCAAACCACAGAGCAACAGAAACTTTAAACAGAAGTTGCTGAATAGCACTTAAGGAGGGGCTGCAAGAGGCCCAAAGTACTCTGCTTGGGCCATTTTCCCAAGAATAACTGGGACAATGCCCTGACCCAGCATGGCCTCAAACTCCTGGTGTGACTGTTGGCATCCTGGGGTGGGTGAATCCTTCTATGGAGCAGAGGCAGAGGATTGTCTGTACTGACCTGTAAAGCAAAAATAGCCATGTTTCTTTTACCTTGAACTATTTATAGGTGGAAGAGAGGCTTGAAAGTTCAATTCTTCTCTCATTTGTGTTGGTTTTCCGTCAGGCCCTGTCAAGAGTCTGCCTTGTTCCTTGGAGCTAATGTAATGAGCAGGCCAGGTCTTCCACTAATCCTCCCTTACGGGATTTAGAGTCATGTTGCCAAGGAAAATCAACCCCTTGGGAAGTTGGGCAGCTTTCATAGCAGTCAGTGATGCCTCTTGGCTTTTTGTGTCTTCCCGGGAAGCTTCTCTTGTGGCTCAGTCCTGTGCAAGCTGGTAAGGATTCACGCTGAAATCACTGCTGGGAAAAAGGGCTGCTCCAGCCTCCCCCAAGCTTTGCGGGTTCCTGTGTGTCAGGACTGAACCGTGGCTTACGGGCTTGGCCCCAGCCTTGGGACACAGGGTGGCCTCTTTGCAGGGCCACCACCTCCCAGCTGTGCTGCCCTTCCTTTGGAAGGGATGAGCTGCTGTCCAGATAGTTCACAGGTCCTGCAAGACGCTTTGAAATCTTGTTCTAAGGGGGTAATTGATCCCTCTCTCCCCAGCGGATGTGGGTGTGGGAGCGATGCTGGGAGGCCGGAGCAGCTCGGAGCCGTCGCTTTGTTGTCATCGCTTTGAACCCACCACCCCGGCTGAATAGTTGGAGTGTTTCCCTCTCAAAAAGCACCTGCATTTTAGAGTTCGGTCTCTCCCAGGAGGAGGGACATGTCTTGTTGCTTTTTCATCCAAAGTGCGGCAGCCTATGAAAACCCAGGCTCCAGCCCTGAGTGCGGAGAGGAACCAAACGCTTTGTGGAAGGTCCTGGCCTTGTCCTGTGGGATGGCTGGGAGCTGCACCATGGCTCCGTAAAGCCGGCTTTGCTTTTCACGGGAGTGAGCAGTTGGCTCTGGTATTTCTTACTGCACGGCTAGCGGCTCCCTGCGCCGGGGCTCCGTCCCCCCGCGGCTCCGCGCTGCGGGCGCTGCTGGGTTTGGATTTTTTTATTTTTTTTTTGTCTTAATTTCCCCAGTGATTGTGGCCGCTGCTGAAGGCTTTTTGTGAATGCAGCTCCACTAGAGGGCAATGTGATGTGGCGTGGGACGGGAGCGAGCCGGCCGGGGACTGGCACGGCTGCACCTCTGGATGGGGTGGTGGCGGCCACTGGCCCGGCCAAGGGCTCGGCTCACCCCTGAATGGGAACCCAGTGCTGGGGCCACAGCATCTCCTGTTCGCTACCAACCCAGCGCAGAGACGGGATGGGGCTTGACCGTCAATGAATGTCACCGAAAAATGGGGGGGTAAAGCCCCAAGGACTCCCGAGCAGTGCTGAGATGGCAAAGCAAAGGCATGGGTGGGGGATGGATGACACGCACAAGCACGTTCCTGCTGAGAGCAGAGGAGCCTGCCCTGGACACATCTCCTTCCAGGAGATGTCAAGGATGATTGCTCTGTGCTTTGAGCACAGTCCGGTGTGGTGGGAGGTGAAGCTGTTTGCCACAAGTTGTCTGTTTTCTTGTCGTCCCCTGGGGTGGGGGGGAGGTGGGTGCAGGGAGCACTTTGTTTTCATAGGGTCTGGGAGATTGTATTTTACTCAATATATTGAAGATAATAGGGGATCAGTTTCCTTTCCTGGTCTGGGTAAGGCTTGTTATAACATCACATCACTGTTTTGAGACAGTGTGTGATGCAGTGTGGCTTCTCTTGGAAGTCCTGAGTTTCTTTTTTTTTTTTTCCTCTGACTGTGGAGAATTATCTGTGCTTCCTTACACGTGATCAGGCACAACAAAACGAACAGGTGGGCCCAGAGGGGAATGGAGGCAGGGGAAAGCTCCAGACCAGTGACCAGACCAGACTAACTGTGTGGTAGTGGGCTGGGTGGGGAGGGGCAGGTGACTGGGTTCCTTCACTGAAGAAAAGCTCCAGGCTTTGCCAGTAGTGAGGCCGGTGTGTTGGCAAGCGTCTGTGGCAGCTGGCAAGCAGCTCTGCGGGGTAGCTATGAAGTGCCCACACCTTTGGGTATGGATTGTTGGCTGCAAGCTGATTGCTCCCATGGCCCCTCCTCTGCAGAGGTTCATTCTCTTCCAGGACAAATGCTGTCCCAACTGCTACTGTGGCTGAGAAACACACTGCTTATCTTTAGGGAAAAGAGAGGAAGAAGAAGACTTGAGGGAATCTAGACCTACTCCAAATGTGGATTTGAGGTTTAAGGCCAGGTCTCCTTGCAGGGTTCAGGTGGCTGTGCTTTGGCAGCAGACTAATGCTCCAACAGTGACTCTTGGCATTTTTGCCGCTCTGTCCGCCCTGCTTTAGGCTGCCCATGCTGGGCTGGGCATTCTCCCCAGGGAAGGCTGTGGAGCAGCATGAGCCATGCTGGAGGGGCTATGGGACCCTACCACAGCTCTTGGTGGCCAAAAAGCTCTTGAGCCTAGCCTGGCTCTGCCCTAAGATCATTTCTGGAGTAGACACAGCCAGGACTAAGGGCTCCCCATGGGGGAGGCAACACCACAGCAGCCGCCTGGCCTGCTGGAAATTGCACCCATTAAATTTAACATAGAACCTGCTGCCAGGTGGCATATCAATAAAAAATGTGAATTGCTGACTTTGATACTCCCTCGCACAAAAACTGACCTTGGGAGATGATAAAATGCAGCTGTACTGAGGAGTGACCTAATGAAGTTTGACTTTAGTTATTCTATGCTTTCTTCAGCTTTTGGTAGGTGTTTTCACTGCGTTAACACTGTAGCGGCTCTCCTCTCCTCCTGCCCAACACCTTGGGCATGGGCATGTGGGACTTAGTGACCCCTTCCAGAAGGCTGTCAAGAAAGCAAAATTAATTCCAGCTCATTATGTCATTTTGTTTTTCTTCTGTGGTTTATTTTTCTTTAATTTCATCTGCTCCAAATTTGGTTACGCAGAAATTTCCACTTCAACCCAATCTCTGAGCTTTTGACAGACAGGCTTATTTAAGACCTACAGCTGGAAGAAGTAATTAAGGTTCCACTGAAAACGCAACTTCTTGACCTAAGGCAAAAGTACTAAATTTCAACTTAGTTTTACTTTATAATCTCAGGTTCAGCTTCATAGCTGTGTAACATTTTATTGCTGATGGTGGAAATAGGGCTCTTGTACCCTGTTTTTGTTTTTGTAGTGGAAGCTCACAAAGGTATAAAAAGCTCCTGAAAACACATTTCCCTCCCTTCACAAACCAAAGCCTATGACAGGGGGCAAATATTTTTTTTTCTATTTAGGGTGCTGCAAACAAGCACTTTTAATTGTTCACTTCCATTGTAGGATTGGTGGTGTGGGGGCCAGGGTTTGTCCTTGTTTCACCAAAACTGAGATGAGTTGTCTCATGATGCCTGGATCCTTGTACTGCTGAGCTGAGCTTTGGACCTTCCAGCCCTTAAACCTTTCTGGGTGATACTAGGTCAGCTCTGGACCTTGGAGATCTGTAAGTGCTACCAGCTCCTTACCCAACACTGGGAGTAGGGATGAGAAGGGAAGTTGTGCCTTGCCTGCATCTCCCTGAGAGCAATTTCCACACCAGAGGTGGGGGGAAGTTTAGGCCTGGCTCAGGGAGAGGGTGTGTAAAACTCACACTGCAGCTGCCTGGAAATGTGGCCAAATGGGAATATACCCAAACATCATAAAAAATCAATAAAGCAAGAAAGTAGTGTGGGATGTTTAGAAAATCAGATGCTCACATTTTTGTTACAGAACAGCATTCCACACCTTTTTATTAACTTGCAGGCATTCTTGAACAGCTTTCTCCTGTCATCCCTCCTTCTTCCTCCTCAACCTTTCTAAAGGTTTCCCTGGAAAGAGTGGAGAAGGAAATGGCTGATGCTCAATGGAAAACTAAAAGCCAACTCTTTTAGAATGAATTACAGGAACAAACCTTGCTCTGTTTTTCTGGGAAAACTTTACTTTGTTAACTCTCTTGGATGAATCACTGCTGTTAGCAGGAAAGAACTGCTGGTCTTGTCTCTACTGCATCCTCTTGCACCCGTACCTCATCTCCAGAATATGTGCTGTTAATCCTCTTTGGAGCCTGTTGCTGCCTTAGAATTTTCCCTTTTTGATTGGACAGGGTTGCTGCTACTGTTTATGAACAAGCACAGTTAAAATATGCTGCTGCTTTTTGTTCTGTGCCATGATGCAGATTTGCCTGAGCCCAGCATCAGGAGCTGGATGAGAGGAGAGCCATGAGCTTGGTTTGCCAGTGCAGTGAATCCTGCTCCTGGAGCCTGGATCACTGCTGTCACAACCCCCTTGTTATAGAGCAGTGGTACAGCAGGAGCTCCTGCTGCACATCCACATGGGCTTAAAACATTCTGACAAGTAAACTCTATGGGCTGGCTTGATGCACGATCAGATAGAGTTTGTCAGGGCTGCCCCAGCCTTGTGGTTCATTGGAGATTACCCATCTTCCCACAGCTGGCATGGCCCTGGCACGTAGCTGCCAGCCAGCTGCAGTGCTCAGGGTAATCCAGGCCCCCTGTGTTTGTACCTGACCAGGACTGTGGGGGACCTGCTGGTGTCCACACCTGGTGAGGGTGATGCCATGGCTGGAGTGGGCAAGGCCTGTTCCACCCTGCAGCCAGCAAATACTGCAAAGGGACAATATTTTAGGTGGGCAGGATGCAGATCCCAGGGGACTGCCGATGTGTTTGGCTAATCCAGCCCAGGCAGAGCTTTGCTGAGGCATGGATCACTGACCCTGGCCTGGGGAGGAGCTGGTGTGGTCCTCAGCCTTCATGAATCCAGATGCAGCTGAAGGGGTGCATCCCAAGCCTGGAGGATCTATCCCTGCCAGAGTCAGAAGTTCAGTATTTGTGGAAGAGGAGATGGATTGTGTTTGCTCAGTGGTCCCAGGGGAAGCTGTGGCCTGGGGAGTAGAGAGTGGGAGGCAGAGGGAAAAACAGAGAGCAATTTCAAGGAGTCCTTCGTTCACTGCCTATGCTGTGAGGTCAACAAGGAGGCTGTTTGGGACCTTATGGCACTGCTGCTGCATTGTGGCATTTGCTAACACAGCTTCTAAAACCAGGGCGGGAAGAGAGAGAAAAAAAATTCAAAATAAACTGAAAATTTTGTTTTAATATAAAATAAAATCCATCAGATGCAAAAATGGGAATAACTTTATCCCTGTCAAAATACTTTTTGATAGGGTTTTGTGTGCAGACTACCTCATTTTCATCTGTTTTGCAATAAAAGCACCCGACTTCTCACCGGGCTGGCTCTGGCAATATCCCTCAGTGACGCATTTGCACTTGGCAGGGGAAGGAAGGAGAAGGTTCATGTGGGGTCAAACACATCCCAAGCGGGTGTTCCTCCAAGCGGGAAGAGCTGCAGTGCAGAGATGCAGCTGCGGTGGCTCGCTGTCCTTAGAAAGGCCCTGCAGGGCTGGGGAGGGACAATAGTGCTCCTGTGCCAGCTCTCATGTGTATCCAGCAGAGCCCTTCTCTGGTTTTTGGTCCCACTGGCTCCCTGTGGACTCCTTGGTTTGAGGAGAGGCTGTGATGAGCTGGGGCAAATCCTTCTGCCAGGGCTGTTCTCAGCAAAAACTGGGCTTTGGATGATTCTTGGGTAGAGTTGGCCACGCATTTACATGTCTCAATACCCAGTTCCTCAGTTACCTCCTGTAAGAGTGGTGCCTGCTCTTTCCTACGGCCTTTAGGGCAGCCTGGAAAGAGGCAAAGGCTGGATGTCACAAGCAGTGCTGGCCAAAACCCAGTGCTTATGTTCCCCTCCTGTGTCCTCAGGTGGATTACGTGTATGAGCCACACTGCTACTGCCAGATAAGTGATGGCTCAATGTTTTCAACATTTAAAAAAATTAATTTTCTTGTTCTAAATGATTTCCAAACAGGAGCTAATTGTCTAGATGTTTCCCCTTGCACCAGAGAGTTCATCTTCGCATATTCAGCACAGGGTCTAGTCCAGTCGTATGGCTTTGTTGCTCTGGCAAACAGTGATGATTCAGGAGGAAGAATTACAGTGACATTGAAACAAAATACACTGAGCTGGACTGGTTTTCTTTGCAGGCATTTTGTTTTCTGACAGCTGCAGAAATCTTTGCCTGGGGATCCTGTCCTGAGAATAACACCCCTGGGAAAAGCAGTTGAAAAGCATTTTTGGGAGAGGAAACTTTCTTCCAGTCCAACTTTGACAAAAGCACACATATAGACCAAAACCCCTCTGACCTCTCCCAGCAATGGGCTGGGCTCCTTAGGAGCCACAAGCCCTCTTTTCTCTGCTTTTTGACTGGAGCCATCTGAGATACCAAGGGTTTGGCATCTGAATCATACAATTTGTCGGTGACCTGTGCTATTTGGAGACTTGGGAATGTGCCACCAAGACGCAGAGCAAGGCTCTGTTTATAAGTCGTGCTGCTGCTGTAACGTATGTCCTCAAGGGCAAGTCTCATCAACAGCAGCTCTGAGATGAAATGCTCCCGTGTGGCTCTGTTCCCCCTGACAGGGAGAGATGCACAGCCCTTCCCAGCAGCCGGTGGTGGTTGTGATTTGGGAGTGCAGTGGAGGAGTTTTCCTGTGTTCCCCGGGGACTCTGGGAGAGGAAGGCACCTGGCCTGGCTGTGCTCACAGAGCTGGCATTGGCAGCCTGACCTGCTGGTAATGATCTGACCTCCTTCTCTTAATTAAGAGAGTGAGCCCTGGTTGGGGTGATCATCATCACAGTGGCTCCTGGCTGGTGCTGAGCTGTGCAGGGCAGCAGTGTGGGAATGCAGGTTGGGCAGCTTTCTGAGCAAGGGTATTTTAATGGGGGTTGCCAGAGCCCACGCAGACCTCTGGATGCACTGAGTGGCCTCTTTATCCCAGGAGGGCATTAAAGGCAGCCCTAGAAGGGAAAATGCCAGGAGAAGGGGGCTAGGAAAGGGAGGCAGAGAATATGTTTACCGAGGGCCTAATTAGCACAAGTGAAAAAATGATAATAGGGTGAAGAGAGACTGGGAAGGAAGGGGAGAGCTTGTGTATGCAGAGACCAGCTGGTGGAGAGAAACCAGATGAAAGGGAAGAAACAAGAAACAGGAGAGGAGCAGGGGTGGGGAAACAGGAGGTGGGAGGCAGAGAAGGAAGGCAGGAGGATTAGTTATTTTGAGGGACTTTTTCAGCAGAAGAAATTTAAGGTTGGGGGAAATGACATCTGTGAAAAGTATAGAAGTGTGTTGAATTGAGGGAGGAAAACCTGTGCTTTAATATTTCTCCTCTCCAGGAAGAGGAGAAAATGGTTTCAGGATAGCTGTGTGCTTGGTTACACTGAGACGAAAACCTGGATAGTCAGAGCAAGAAAAAGACCAAGGTCCATAATGAACAACAAAAGAACAAAGGAACAGAAGGAAGCTGTTGAGTAGTTGATTGCAGAGCGAATGCAATTGGATTTTCTTTTCCCCACTAAGCAGGGTAAAACTGGACTCAGCTCTCCTTGTCTCTCTGAGTAATCCTGAGATGGCTGTTTTGCTGTTTCTCTGTTGATTATGCTGCTGTTGGGTTATATCCATGCTGTGCACATGTGAGCAGAGCTTGTCCATGGAGCTGCTTCCCATTTCCAGGCCTCTCCTGGGTGTTTCTCCTGCAGGGCTGGGTGTGGGCACTAGCTGTGCCTGGGCCTGCAGCCCCAACACTGGGCTCAGAAAGCCATGTTGTGATGGATTGCTCTCCCTTGACAGCTGCACCCTAAGGAAGCTAAACCTTTGCTGCAGCCTCTCTTGCTCCATCTCCCAGCTGTGTGCCAGGTGAGAACTCAGGTTTAATTACTGAGCAATAACATTTTTCACTCTCCCTTTGGAGCCACTGCTGTTGAACTACGCTGGTGAGCCCCTTTGTGCATCTGCCATGCCCAGACCACACAGCTGGGAAAGAAACACACACCAGGGAAAAGCCCAAACCACGGTGACATGGCTGTGGTGGAACCATCTCTCCTGTTGGGCAGAGCTAAGACCAGGGTGCAGGTAGGTTTCTCCTGTTTGTTTCTTTCTTTCTGTGATATCCACCCTCTATAATTCCAGTTTGTACAGCAGTACTTGTGTGCTGCCTATAGGCAGAGGAAACTTGGGTCTGATTCAAGAAACTGCCTGGGCAGTGCAGGCTCTGCTCATACCTGATGTCTGGGCACATGCATAATGGCACTTGTTGGCCTGGAAACTCAATGGTAGGAATTTTTTTGATGTGTGTATGTTTTTTTGCAACTTCATGTTCTTTATAAGAATTTCTAACAGACTGGTGGAAACATTTAACAGCTTCCGCATCACTTAAAACATTCCTCTGCCTCTCTTCCCCTTACTATAATGGGGGTTTTTGTAAAATACAATAAGAACTACCCTTGTAGTCTATCAGAGGTGCTCATGGAAAGGTCCTTCTGTGAAGTATAAATAGTTTTGCATTTTAATGCACTTCTGGACAGATTTTGGTTCTGTGTGAGGTTTGTACCCATAAGAGAGGGGGAAAATATCTGTTAATCAGAAATAACACCATAATACAGGTCCAAATCCTGCTCCTTGTCAGCCAAGTAATCATGTGGAACCAAATGCAACCAGAAGTGCCACTCCTGCAGGAATCTCTAAATCAGCTGTGTGGTGGTATAAGTCAGGAGTGACTCCAGAAAGTCCAAGTGTGTGTCCTGCATGGGGAAGGCACAGTATATGCTGTGAGCTCAGGGATGTGAGCGTGGTGTGGTCCTACCTACACCAGCCCCTGGGCAGGATTCCACAGCCAAGGGGGAATCCTGTCTCCTGCCCCACTTTGGGGGGATACCCCCACCTTTGCAGCTGTCCTACAGCACAGGGGGGCTGGTTTGCTGCCCATGCTGCTTTTCCTTGATGCAAAATGAACCATTGTGCAAACACGGCTTTGCCTTTGATGGGGGAAGGGAAAATCCAGGACTGGGCAAAACTGAAAGCAAGGTGATCCTGAGTGAGGGGAGTGTATCCTGTCTGAGGACATGAGTGATGGCAGTGGCTGTGGGTGTTACGAGAAAATCTTCCTTCAGTGGACATCTCTGCCATAATGTAACTGCATTTCAGGCAAAAGGCACGTCTGATTTGGCAAGAGATAAAGGCTAAGTGAAACTCTTCTGGTTTATTTTTCTTAGCTTTACAGCTCATAACTGGAGTGGCTGGGTTTCCTCCACAAAAAGATGCAAAAATTTAATGACATTGAAACAGCTGCAAGGTAAAGCTGAACAGTTCCCTATTTTTCTAAAAATTTCAGACTTTCAACCTTCAAACTTTTCTTCTGTTTCTACTCAATTTTTTAAAATTTTAATTAAAACCATGGTTCAGTACTAAACCAAGCATTTCATTTCACATCAAACTGAAGTGCCAGTAGCAATAGTAATCATATAAACAGCCATTTTCATAATACAAAGAAAGAGACAAGGAGGCTGGAGATCTTGTTTGGAATGGGAGACTCAGTGGGTGCCCTGGTGACAGCAGCAAGAACACAAGTGCATGCAGTGGTTTGTCCCTTTCGTTGATAAGAGTAAGATCATACAGTCAAATCATACAGTCACAAGCCTTATAGACAGAGAGGCCCTTCTGGGATGGAATAAGGAAATTACAGTCCCTCCTTTTCAGCCTTTAACAGCAGTTCAAGGCCCTGGATCACACTTCTCTCCTTCAAGTTATAGAAGGCCAAAGTGGTTTTGCTTGGTGAAAGGAAATACAAAACCAAAACCTCAGAAGAAAATATCAAATATCCCTCCCCCTGCTGAATTAGGTATTTTTTATAGGATGACATTTTGAGGGAAGCAAACAACATGAGAACCAGTGAGCACTGAGAGATCTGTACGTGATAGGTGAGAAACTGAAACCATAGCAGGTTTGGGTGGTTTAACTGTTTTAGCTGGGGGATGGGAGGGTGTGGGGATGTACCTGCAGTCCTGCTGCCCTTATGGACTGAGCCGTGAGCAGAGTGAGGAGCAGGTGGGGGCCTGACCCCTGCTCCTCACGGGAGTGAGCAGGGAGCAGGACCAGTGTTTGCCTTGCCCTGGGCTCTGCCCTTTGGCCTCACCCTTGATGGTTTTGTTTCCTGTGGTGGACAGGTTCACAGGCAGTGATTCCTGTCAGGCATCAGTTATGGACCACAAAGTGAGTCAGATCAATAGTTCTCACTGCTGTGACGTCCTTTTGGTTAGCAGGGTGTCTTGGTGGCCAGATCCAGGTGTTATATCAGCTGCCCTTGGCTGCAGACTGAGCCAGGCTCGGCCCTTCTTGGAAGTGACAACGTTTTCTACAGCATCCCATTATTGGTGACTTCTCCTTTGCATCAGACACAGACAACAGACTAGTTGGCATAAGTGGGCAGAGAAAGACCAGTCCTCCAAGGTCTCTTTGTAGTTTTCAAATGGATGGACTTGGTCTTCAAGGCAAGCAGTGCCCACTGAGCACCCTGCCTTCTTTTCTCCAGGGGAGCATAGGAATGGGGATGATCTTCCTCAGCTTTCTCATGTGATACCTCAGAAAAGTCTGTTGATGCTGCTGGATCTCAGACAAGCTGCTCAAAGCCTGGGTCTGGCTGACTGCAAAAAGTGTTACCCAGCTTTTGTTCCCTTGGCTTTGCTTTCCCCTCTTACTTCTTTTTTATACTGGGTAAAGCAAGCATTTGAATCTCCAGCAAAGACAGATTTTAGGCAATTTAACATAACCATGGCTCTCCTGCAGTCAGAAGAGGCCAGCAAAAGGACTGTGCTGAACTGCAGTGACTTGGAGGGCCTTTGTTATCCGTGTTCACCAACATTGGATCTGGCAGCTTGCAGGCAGTGAGAGCAGTCTCATGTCCTCCTGCCTACTGCCAACAACTCACACTCCCTGTGCTTGTGCTACCTCCCTCTCTGGCAGAGACACAGGTCTCTGTATATGAATATGTGTGTGTATATATATATATATGTATATATATATCATAATGTGTGACAGAAGAAAGATTAGATTTACCTTTGGGTGTCCATAGTTTTTCTGGCACTGTGATCATTTGACCTCTCCCAGCTCTGCAAGGAGTGGAAGCTGACTGAACGTTTATTACATTTGTAGATTACATATGCCCATCTACAGCATATGTTTACAACAAATTTATAGACCCCTATAAAGGGGCTAACAGGCATTATATTTAATTAATGTGGCAGAAATTATATCATTTTAATAACTGCCTGGCCTTTAGAGGTAAAACTTAGTGCCAAGGATTCCCAGATGAATCATCTCTGATAAGAACCAGAAATGACATAGGCCATATATTGTATGGTGAATTTGTTTGGATTGGTACCTTTAGGGTATTCAGTCTTGCCAAGTCTCTGCGGTGCTGACACAGTTTATTACACATTTTCATTTATTAAGAGATTATTTGACTGCAGTTTGTTGTTTTATTGTACAGCAGGTGATAATTTTACACTAAATTAACTGTAACATCTCTGTTAGGAACAGGCCGAAGAGGCTCCTTGCTATGATGCTAAATACTAAGTAATGGCTTTTATTCATCAAGGGAGTAATTTACTGCCATGTGCAGGGCTCGAATAAGACTTTCCACTAACCTGTTATTAGTCTGTGTGTGTTCAGGTTAGGGTTAATGGTCTTGTGCCAACACAGGCTCTCTCTTAAAAACAGATATCTGTGCTAAAATCTCACAGCTCACTACTTTCAGGCTGAACTAAAAAATGGTTTGAGGCTACTAAATCCACACACAGGCAGAGAAATGGTCACCAAGGTCTGGAGGTGGGTGATGTTTGTTGTGTCAGTCCGTGAGCTTGGATTTTAGCATCAGAAGAGTTAGAGATGGGCAGGCAAAGAAGTGAAAGCTCCTTGCACAGTTTGACTCTTCAGTAAAATAAAAAGATGTTGTTTCCACCCCTGGCTTAAATATTTGTTATTTCAACCAAAAATAATTTTCAAACCCTTTATGAAAACAAAGGGGAAAAAACAACAATAACCATCCCTCTTTTTCCCACAGAAATTAATAATTTTTGAAGGAAAAATATTTATTCAAAAGCCCCTTTTTCCATTTAAAATAGATTACAGATGAAAATAATTTGCCTATCCCTTAATGAAGTCCATTATACCAGACTAGTTTCATAGTCTGTCTCACACAGATACCATTGAGCTAAGCTTTGTGTTGGGAGATGGGAATTCCACACCAAATTGAATTGGAGACTGAAGCAGGAACAATTATGGCTGAAAATTATTAAAGCTTTGCTATATTGGAAATTCACAGCATGCTTATAGCAGTAACTTACTATTAAGAGGACCCATACTACAAAGCTAAAAAATAGAGGAAAAAATCAGAACCATATTGCTTTGATCACAAGTCCATGTTTAAAGAAACCAATCATTGGCAAAATAATCCCCTTCCCAACTGCGCCGTGGATTAGCTTTGGTTAATGCTAACGTTGCCTTTATATGGAGCACATCAAGGGAAAAATTATCAAATAAAATCTTGGGCTGCCTAAGTAATTCACAGTAAATAATGTGCTCGAGGGAAGCCCCTGACACACACTCACACACACACACACACACACTCATTCTCACTTACGACTTTTCTGTGAGCCAGTTCTGCCTCTGAGTTCAGGGTGAGCGACAACTTCCCGAGCGGGCGACTCTGAGTCACACACATCTGTTCTGACTGGACAAGCACATCAAGTCTTGTATTTCCAGCTACTGAAAGGATGATCAGAGCTCCTAAATTAGCTGTCCAGTGTGGAGTTTTTTATGATTAGTTATTCCAAGTTGTCTTCTGGGGAATATTTTCCGTGCCTTCTTTTAAAATTTGCTGCTCAAAGATTGCTCTGCGGCAAGCTTGTTAGCTGAAGTGCTCATGGAAAGCTGCTCCCAGAGCAATGTGCATCCATATGCTGAGGATATGAAACAATATTCCTAACTACTTTTTTGCAGTATTCCCCAGATCTACAAGCACTGAATGGATATGCCTCTTTTATTTATTTGGGGGTGTTATTGATTTCAGATGAGGGAATGTGAGACTATATAAGTGGATGTTGTCTTGTTGTCCTTTGGGAACGACATTTTATTCCCATCCCCCCTTCCCCAATTTTTTTGGAGTCTCTGTTTTCTGCAGAGGGAATGTACAGAAAATTTCAAGCTCATCCTTAATGTGGGATTGTGTTTTTTTAAGAGCAGGAGCAATACCAGCCTATGAAACAAAACTCTCCCAGGCCCCAGGCCTGGGAATTAAGTGTTAGTGAGTGGGAGGCTCTGCCCATGCATCCCAGCTTAGGTGTGAACATTTGAGGAAAAAACCTGCACACTTGAGAGTGGAGGAGGTGCACGGCACCCTATGGACCCCACAGACACTGCTGCATACAAGGGACACTTGAGAATGAATCCTTTGCTGGACAGCTACAAAAGCTGCTGCTCTTAAAGCCACCAGTGCAAAAAAGGTGAGCAAATCTGGGAATGAACTGAGATTCAAACAAATCTTTTGTGTATAGTCAACCTTTTATTTTGGGCATAGGTGAGATTTCAGATGCATTCAATCCTTCAGAGGGAGTCTCAGTCACTGTGTTTTTAGAGGAATGTGGTCTTGTGCCTGCCCCTGCCTCAGCGCTAGCCCAGTGATGTCCATCCCTGTGGTTTTTAGCCAGCCTACAAAGCACAACGTGAGCTTGTAAAGCCCTGAGAGATCCCCGAGTGAGGGCTGTTCTGCAAGGACCCATGGAGATAACAAGTCCTGTTGTGTTCAGGCAGGATTGCAAACACTGAGGTGAGCTGGCATGAGTGACATGAACATCAACTAGATCATGTCTAATTTTAACATCCAGCAAAATTATTAGAACCAGTACTGTTATCATCTCCCTGCCTAAAAGGAGAAGGTATTGTGGGACACCCCATACAAAATGATGCTTGGAGGTTACACCACAATATATTCTATTACACTGCATTTCTACCCAGCTACCATCCCTGTAGCCTCTTCAAAGAACTGTAAGTAAAAGCTCAGCAGCTGATAACCACTTTACTAATGAAAACCTTGGTTTTATTTGATGGTGTAAGACTTGTGAAGAAAATGGGGGGAAGAACATAGAACAGAATAAATTTTATTAGTCAAGTAGGTGTGGCAGAATAATTACAGTTTCTGGGAGAGTGTAGGGAATAGCATAAGAAGGCTGGAAAAGAAATAGCAGCTTAAAATGTGATTGTCTGTTTGGAGTGATAGTAAAGTCAAAGGTGCCATTTCCAGTCTAAAATCCCTATATCCAATACTAAAGAGCATTACAGCCTAAATAAGGATTTGAATACAAATGTCTTCAACTCCGGCTCACCACAAAATTAAAGGATCTGTTCCAGGAAAGACAGTGTCTGCATGAAGAGATCCCCCCTAGATCTATGCCTTTGAAGTTTAAGTTTTAATTTGGGATTAAAAAAAAAAAAAGAAGTTGCACAGAGCCCTGCAGGAGTCTGACACAGTATCCTAGAAGGGATCCTGTACTGCTGATGGCTCCAGCAGAGCACGATTGGGGGTCTGGCCACTTGCCTGCCCTGGAGAAGGAACACTGCCCATGGTGATGCTGCTGATGCAAGAGTGATTCAGCTGTGAACATGGAAAGAAATGCTGAATATGAGAGAGAAGCGGGGAATCCAGGGCAGGCAGGATGGCACACAGGCTGGCTGAGTCCTGTTGATGCTGGTTTTAAAGCCAAACACACATGGTTTGAATTAAGGCTGGCCTCCCTCTGTCCAAATTGCAGATTATGGATGATGTGGGCTTTGCATGGGTAATTTTATCTTTCTTTTTATCTCAGTATAAGGCAGCCCAGGAGACACCATCGTGTATGATGTGAGCACTTTTCTTGTGCTCTGTGTTTGATTTAATCAAAAGAGCTTTCTTAGCAGCCTGGATACACTGGGCGACCACTTCTACTATTCTCAGCATTTTGCAACATGATTATTTTGCCTGTCCTCTTTTATGTGAAGGCTTGAGTGCACTCAGAAGCACCAGGCACAGCTCATTGATTTAGGATCATCTGAACTGGGATAAAATAAGACAGTGGGTACATTTTACCATTGTGTCTTCACCTCCTGGTGTAGACAGGCCTGGCAGTAAGGTCTCCTTCAGCAGGTGCCATGGGTGGCCCTGTCAAACAAGATGCCTCAGTGCTGAGGTGCTGTGTCCCAGCAGCAGTGGTGGCAGAGTCCTGGGATGCAGGGAATGCTGTTAGTTGGACTGCTGGGAGCTGAGGCTGGCCCACGCCTCCAGTGGTGTCCCACTGTCATGGTTTGTGGCCTCTCTGGTGTTGTCCCCAGGCAGGTGTCACAGACCCAGCAGCACCAGCAGGCTCTGCCTCAGGGTGACAGTGGGGATTTGCTGCCCAGCCTCTCCAATGCTCTGCCAGCTGCCCATTTGCTCTGCAAGCAATCCTGAGACTGGGGTTTGTTTTTATTTATTCCATTACATAAAATATTCAAATTTTGAAAAAAACCTCACACTGACATCAGGAAAACCCCCAGTACCCAAAGGTATTTCTAGAGAAGGGTATTTCCCATTTTCTCCTGCTGGGCAGGGTTGCTGTCCCTTCGTCCCATGGTACAATGCTTTCCATTTTGAGGTCTGATGTTCTTGGGTCAGACCTGGATGCAGGAGCCTGTCCAAATTAGGGGCCTCCTAAGCCTGGTTCATGGACCACTTGCAAGCTCCCTCCAAAGTGAGTATATGCAAATTCACTGGTTGCATTCCTTGTCTTTTTGGAGCTTGTTGTGCAACTAAAGATTAGTTTCTGAGTCATCTCGCTGTGAGTCCCAAGTCCTGCAGGGAGACATGCCAGCTTGAGCCATATTAGTAAAAAGATCTAGTAAAGGGGACCGTGACTTCATTTTAGCCAGTGGGAGAATTTGTGCACTACAGCTCAGCTTGGGCTCTGAGGGCAAGGAAACCTCTGGTGAGGGGCAGCTGAGAGGAGACAAGGGTTAATTTTTTCACCTGCAAGAGTTGCATTTTCCTGAAGACGCAAGAGCCTCCAAATCTCTCCCGTGAGCTCTGGAAAACATCTTGAAAATTTTTTTCTTCTTCAAATAAAGAATACATTAAGTTTTCTATTCCTCTGAATCCCTGTGCTTCCCATTCCCAGAGGCATAATATTGAGCCTAATCACCAACTAGAACAACTGAGGCCTTTATGTTAGTGTAAAGCCACATGAAAAAAAGGAAGTCCCCTGTGTATGCAGCTATAACACTTGCATAATATTAAGAAATATGGAGAAACTCACAACTGATTTCCAAATCTCTGTCTTCCTTTTTCCTATAATAAGTGTGATGCATAATTTACACAGGCAAGAAAATGTAGGAAGCTGATTATTTTTTTCTTTTTGTTTGTTTTCATTCAGTTCCAGAAGGGCTGGAACTGCAGAAAGCTGAGATAAGAGCCCTACCCCTTACTTGGTGCTGTGAGCACAATAGGGAGGATGAAGAGAAACTCAATGTACAACCACGAGGACTTAATTGGGTCTTTCCAGCAGTTATCAAAACCAAATATGTCTCGTCTATTTCCTGTCTTGAAAAGGAGGAGCATGACAGCCATGGAGTGAAATGTTCAGGGAGGATGGGGGCAATCACAGTCTCAGCCACTGAGATACCTGCCCACACCCACAGCTCTGGCAATAAACTGCTGACTACAATGAATATTATAAAAATTCCTCCCTGGATGCCATAGACACGTTGACGGTTTTGCATATGTTGAAAACTCCCTGGCTAATGACATATTTCCTCTTTGGGCTGACTCATGAGCTGCTTCTCCTCGTTGCTATGAAAGTTGGAAGTACTTCAATGCTGCCTGCTGCAAGTACATTTCATGAGAAGAGAGGAAAATCTCAGTATTATTTCTGGATTCACAGATTTGCCCCTTTCACTTTTGCAGTTAGTGAGCTCTGCCACGCTGACATTTATTAAATAGCTTGTTAGTGGCAGAAGGAAGGACAACAAAATTTGTGTGTATAATTTAAAGCAAACAATCTCCGCTCGTAATCCGGCCTTCAAGGCCTGAAGTAAACAACCGCATTGCAAGGGAACGCTACTGAGAAAAGGAAAGGTCTGTTGGGTGCTACTTGCTTTTAAACATTGAGACGAAGTGTTTTACAGCCTAAAAGCCCTAAGCCCTGCTTGTTATGGGGAGATAACAGCTCCGTTAATTAGATGATCAAATATTACTTTATTGGTAAATTCTTGCATTGGCCTGGAATGTCTTGTGCTTGCTTATGAGACACGTAACTCAATTCTTTTGAGCATTTATAATATTCCAGCAGATTATTTAATGTAATTGCCATAATTCTCTAATTTAAGTAATATTTGCATCAATGTTGTGTGTTGATTATGACCAGGTTCAGAGTATTTATCTGTGTTGATTTTCAGCAGCTCTCAGGGAAAAAAATAAAAGGTTTTTCATGATGTACAAATTTGACACAATGTCAAACCTTGTTTTCTGTCCCTCGCCAGGAGGGGTAAGACTCGTGAGTCTGTGTGCTTGAGCTCATTTTGAGTTAGCACCATGCCAGCACATGAGCAGAGGGAAATGAGAGAGAAAAGAGGCTGGATAAAGCCTTAAGGGCTGCTGACACAGAGACCAGGAGCCAACCTGGCTGACTCCCGAGCAGGGGCAGTTTATATGGAGATGGACAGCACTTTCCTCTGTGTCTGTTTGCCCTGGTGCAGTGGTGGTTAAACCACCTGCAAACTGCTGATGGCCAGAGGTTACAGCCTCTCGGCTTAAGGGAAACTAAAATCACTGGTAATTCACCTTGAAAAGTGGGCTGTAGGCAGAGTGCTCAAGGGTGTGACAGGAGTGTGGAGCCGGGGGCACACAGTTGGCAGAGTTGTGCCGGCAGAAGTCACTCGGCCCTTGAGCCGTGCCAGGCTGTCTTGCAGGGACGTGGGCTGCACAGACTGGAATCGCTAGTGGATTTAAATCAGTCCTAGCATTTCACAACCTCTCCCTGCAAGTCCCTATGCAGGCCCCCTATACATTTGTATACCATACAGCTCCTTCACAGCCCGCAGTACTTTTAACACATAATATACATGTTTGTCTCAAAGCAGCATAGACACCAATTAACACTGCTCATTAATGAGGGCACAATCAACTTGCATAACCTTGAACCACTGAATGCACACAGTGATATATGAATGAGAGGTTAACTGCAGATGACAGCTCATTTCTTTTTGCTCTTCTGCCCAGAACATCCTGCCAATACACACATTATAAATAACATGTTCTTGTGATGGTGATGGGGGGGCATTTCAGAAGCAAGTATTGCTTATTTTTTTTTAAGAGTGATTACATGACATTTGAGGGTTCAGCTTTAATACCATCTGTTACCTTGGCTGCTGGGATCAGCTGTTTCCGCTGCAGGATCTCCACTGCTGGTACCCTCGACCGCAGCCCAGTTCCGCGTTCTGAATTAGAAAGTTGAATGTGAAACAAATTAACATAAAAACCTAGGGAAAAGGGCAAGTTGTATTTTTGATGTGACTGAGACACGGGTGTCCATGTGACTCACAGTTCACGACTCGCAGAATGGTGTCATTCGTAATTCGTGTAAGCACTCACTTGCTCACCCACACACACCCGTGTTATATCCTGCTTTTCCATGCAAAGCACTCAGTCAGCCATGCAGCCCAGTTAGCAACACGCTATCTCTGCTCTCACACAGATTATGCCACATCAGTGTTCCTTCTGTGGGGAATATATTTACTTGCTGTAAGGAGCCATCTAGTGAGGGTTTACTGCACATAAAATTAAAATAGCTGTTTCTTTACTGTTTGCAGGCAATACCGAAAGAACACGTGCTAATTTTTTCGCCTCTTCAACCCGCTTCACGTTCTCCTTGCCACAGTTAAGGTGCAGCAAAAGCAAATATCATGAGCAGGTGAGGCTGTGCAGGACCGAATGCTCATTCCCGGGCCGTCCCTGTACAAAGGACAGCGAGTACATGTGCCCAGTCTGGCTCAGCTCCGCTCTCGGCGGACCCGCACAGAGTCAGCACAGTCCCGAAGGACCTGCCCTGTGCGCTGGCAAGAGCGAAAGCCAAGTGTGTGGGTGGAGAGTACAGGGAAGGGCCACGCTAGGCAGCAATGAAAGGCCCTAAACTTGGTCCCGTTCTGGTGTGCGGGGAACTAAAAGCAGAGCCAGCCGGTGAAAGTCACGCAGGCAGCGATGGCAGAGCTGGGAGCTTAATTTAATTGGCAGAAGGTTGAGCCAGAGCCTCTGTCAGCACACAGATAAAAGAGAGCAGCGTTTGAATGGTGGGCACTTCTTGCTAGTTTGCTTTTCAGATTTGTTTTGTTCTTTAAAGAATGATGAGCTCCTGCAGACGGAAATGCGAGAGTAGAGTTGAGAGTGTCTGTGCACTGCAGAAATCTGAAGTTACTGCTCCTGGAGCATCAAAAGCACGGCTACAATGCAAATCCATATTGTTAGGAACAGTACACTCTGCAAAGGGCCCAAGAACACACGATATTAAGTTAAATATTAAGTCCTCACCCAGCGAAATGATAGCAGCTTTGCCACAGGTTAGAAGTAAGATTTTGTGTTATGCTCTGAAATTTTACCCTGCAGCTGGGTGCAGGGACAGGGTGGAGGGGCAGCATCGCCTGTTTCAGGTGTGCTGAAACAGTCTCCAGACTAAAACCAGTGGGGTCTCCATCAAGGTGTGCCCGGATGCTGCACAGCAGGCGATGTGCTGGAGTCTCCATCGTGACATTCACCGAGGGGGCTCCTCTGGTCCCTGCCAGCCTCCTGGGGGGAGTTTGCAAGCAAGCGAGCAGCTGCACAGCACTTCGAGCAGCCTTATGCTGAGCTGGCACTGGAGGAATCCTCCCCATCTCCTGCCTGCCTATTTGCAGCGCTGGCTCTTAGTAGGCAGCTCTTCTGCTCCTCGATAGCTCAGCTCTGTGCTCTCCCGCGTTGTCCTCAGCTCAATTCCCCTAGGCACAACTGGCCAGCCCTCAGTGGGAGAGCACCGAGAGACAGCTCCGTGGCACACTGGAGGAAAGAGATGCTGAGACGTTTGACACTGTGATACACAATAAACAGGACAGTCATTTTTCATAGCTACGATGCATATCAGGATAGGGAAAGTAATGAACTTTTTATACACAAGCCTGTATTCTACAAAACCCAGACACTCTCTCATGCACAAGGAAATGCCCTGAATTATGAATGTCTGCCATTTTACAATAACTATTCCTTGCTTTTAATTATTTTTCTGTGATAATGCAATCAATTTTTTTTTTTTTTTTTTACTGTGAGAAAATCCCCATTTTTAGTCGGTGGAAATTATTTGACTACATCAATGATTAATAGGTTTAATGCAATAGCTGCAACGGAAATTTAGAAAGCAAACAAGCTGAATGGATTTGTTATTATGATTTCATTAGGGATTTTTAAAAGTTTGCTTTATACTTGCAGTTTGTCGTCAGAAAGAATTGGCTGAATTCAGACAAAATGGTTTGTTCTTTGCCTGTCCATGGTCACCATAGCTACCATTTCAATCTGTTAACATATGTGGTATTATTTTGTTCCTTTCTCTTAAACTCTGTTCACAGATGCTGTCAAGATTTCCCTTTGTACATATCTGATCAGTTCATGCCAGGTTTGGCTCTGTGCCTTTCCAGGGGAGAGACTCTGTGATCAGGACAAGGTGGTGCAATGGAGACAGGATTAGAAGCTGGGGTGGGGATGGCTCCTACTCCACTAAGGCATGGGATCTGTGAGAAATACCTCGGGAAGACATTGTCAGAGGTATACCTTTTTTCTGGAGAGGTGGGTATTCCCTGGATGTGCTGTGGCAGCTCTTTGGCTGCCATAAATCAGTATAAATGCATTCATTGTAGTGGAGGTATTGTGTCTGCTGGTAGTCAAGTCCTGTGATGTTGCTCCATACACAGGTTTTGGGTAAGGAGCCAAGAGATGAAGGGAGGCAAGGCTAAAATATTTTAAATAAATAAGTAATAAGACTGTACAGGTTCTGTTCTTTTGCTTTTTCCAGTCTTAGAAAAGGTTCAGGTTGCCACTGAGGATGGAGGTATATCCACTCTGTGCTATGGAGGGGATTGGAATATTTAGTGGAGATCAGATTATCCACATTTTGCATTTTAATTGGCATTGAGTGAGGAAAAAAAATCAGTTTTTTCTATTGCTGAATGTGAAGGTGATTGAGATGGCTTCATTTTCTTTCCAGCTGTGAAGGAGGCAGGTAAATATATTGATGTATGTATGTAGTACAGTTTATAGTGAAGCTGTAAGAGAAATCAGATAGTCTGGAAAATACACAATTTCCTTTCAACAAAGCACTCACAGTAGAGAGTAAAGTTAAGGTGAGTCTGTATATTTATATTTTTAAGAGCATAAAAGCATTTGTTTTCAGAGCCACTGAGCACCCTGCTCTCTGGTTTCTTTTAACCGGAGATGTAGGTTTTCAGTATTTCTGGCAGCCAGGCCCCCTTTACTAATGCCTGCAGAGAGTAGCTGGAGAAAGTGTGAGAAACATTATTGTAATGAGGGGCTAATTCTGCCTCTCCTTCCTGCCTCTCAGTGCAGATGAAAGAGTGCCTGCAAGTCGTGTTATGTGCACGGGAAAAGTGAATTCTGATTACTGGCTCTGGCTCCCCAGGGGCAGGGATGCTCTCCTAGCACAGCTCACAGTAAGTCACACCTGCATTTCCAGTATAAGGCCCATTTTTACGGACTCCTAGTTTGGCTATAAAAATTCACTTAGCATGCATGAATAGAAACCAAATTGACAAGATAGACCGTAACTGCTTTGAAAGGGCCATTAGTTCCTGTTGTATGAAAAATCCACATTTTTAAAAAGCAAGTATTATTCACATTTGCACAACAGGCTGTAACTGTTCCTTCTAAGTCATTATAGACTGTATGGAAATAATAATTTTCAAAATCACTATTGATACCACAGGCACAGAAACAGCAGGAGGCAGATGCCTGTGCTTGATATTAACCTGGAGCCTTCCAGTACCACTGAGCAGGTTGGGATCAGTTTAAATGTTTGATTTACACCAATGTAACTGAGAAGAGGAAGAACACAGAATAAAGATTTGGTCTGATACCTGAGTTTGGTGCAAGGTTTCTGGTGTCATCAGAGGAATCCCAGAGGGGCAGTGGCTGCAAGAGGGTACCAATGAAAGACCATCGATCTCCTGTGCTCAGTGCTGCTGGGCAGGGGAAATTAATCTGTATTTGGTGTGTTCCATGTTTAATAAGGGGAAAGCTTGGGGCAGATAGGAATGTAGCTTTTTTTTTTCTTTCTTTCTTTTTTTTTTTTAGTTGTGATTTTAAGAGGTACTAGGCCATGGCTTTTTAAAAAATTGTTTCTTTTGGTTCATGATTGGTGCCTCACTTGACACCAAATAGAGGTTTCATTGATTTTTTTAAATTCCTTTTCTGTGTTTTCATGTTTTGCAGGTTTTCTTTAGACAAATATTAGTAAGCAACAAACCTGTATTTCTCTCTCCTCCCTCTGAGATCACCAGCATTTCAGACTTCCAGATTATATTTGGGTTGAATGAAGACAAAGTGTACAATCAAAAGCTGGCACTAGAGTCCTGATGAGCTGTGCTGCCTTAGGGGTGTGTTCAGAGAAGCTGGGCCTGAGCCTCCTACTGGTTTTACAACAAAAGGAATTTCCAGAGATTTCAGCAGTGATCCCCACATACGTCAGAAGGATGTGAATAAGATGATTTTCTCCACTCTCACATGCATGTATGGACATACCAACCTGTACATTTTTACTCTGTTACAACAGTTTGCTTGGACCTATGACTATGAGTTCTGAAGGGAGTTTCAGATTAATTCTAATAGTTCCCTTTCCTCTGGGAATTCCAGTGCTCAGAGGCCCTGTAGGATAGCCCTGGCTGCATTTCCCTAACATCCCCTATGTCATGGAAAGAGCTTGGGCTGAGTGGTGGAGTAAAGGGGGCTGTGTTGGCAGAAAGTCAGCATAGGGATTTTTTGGTACGATTTCAGGAGCAAGCAACTGCCTCTCAGATGGACTTCTCTTCCCCATTGCTGGGATTACCAGGACAGCAGCAAGACAGCAAGACACATGGAGGACTCCCAGGGAGGCGGGAGACCACCTGGCTGAGGGACTTTGCTGTGGTCAGAGCCCCAGGCACCAGCGCGTCTCCATGGGAGGGTGCAGGGAGGAGGCTGCCTGACACATTGCAAAGGTGGGACACCTCTCTCTGGGCAGTCTTTTCTGCTCCCCCCATGGACTGCAATGACATGGGCCACTGGAAAGCTGCCACCATGGAGGGGCTGGCATGGAGGAGTTTTCCTGCTGGATCCAGGGAGTTTCTCACAGTTAGTTATCTTTGACATAGCAGCGTCCTTCAAAGGTAATGCCACAGTACTGCACAAGCTCCTGGGGAAAGCTTCTTCCCTCCCTCAATTTAAAAAAAAAAAAAAATGGTTAATTTAAACATTGAAATGCAAGGGATTGTATTCCTTGCAAAGCTCTTAAAATGGATTTCTACTGTTAAACCTCAATCCTTGTCCCACTAGGTCTTGTTACAAAGAGCTCTCTGAAGGGATTGTGTGCATTTCTTGCTCAAAAACTCCTGTGAGAAGAATTACGTTATTTGACTCCCAGGCACCCTAAAAATGATGGCAGCTGTCTCTTGCAATTCCATCTCCCTTCACAGACTAGCACTGCTCACTGGCTGCCCCAGAGACAAGTAAAATGGAAGTTTATAAAAAGAGTGGTATATTCCCAGGTTAAGTGCTGTGTTAACTGTGATAATCCCTATGATTAGGTGGCTCCCTAAAAGGAAATATTTTTTCCCCATATGTTTTTTTAAGGAGTGATGAATCTCTTCACACAGTGTGTTTCTCATCAGATATGGAGATTAACTTAAACACAGAACTGAGTGAAGCAAACCCATCACATATCTGAGGCTTTCTACTCTGATTTTGCTGCATGCCTCTTCCTCATCCTCAGGCAGGAAAAGGTGCCTGTCCCATCTCACTAAGGGTTTGTTTTTTGGGAGAAGGCACCAGCTGTGGAGGGGTTAATACCACCAGAGTCTGTCTCACCTCCTCTCACTGTCATTTCCCACTTTCTCCTCTTGAGCTCTTCTCCAGGGCTGATCAGAGGTGCTGGAGGGGGGACAGAGAGGGGCTGCCCACTCTGGGTGCTGCCTCCCAAGGGTGCCCCACTGCTGGCTGGGCAGAGGGGCAGCTGAGGGCGAACAGGGCTCCTCAACAGCTTCAAGTTTAATTAGCTGAGAGGAGCTCCCAGGAGAAAGGGAGGAAGTGGAGTCCTGTGAGAGCAACATAGGGTGGCGGCGAAAGCTGTATGCCCGTGCCAAAAAGGAGCCAAAACTCTGCTAAGGGGATGGTCACAGTGGCATGTAAAGGTGGGTGACTCCTGTTGCCATCAGCTTCACAAGCTGTGAAATAGCTCCTAGCACAAATGCTGAAACAAACCCACTGGGGGCTGTGTACATGCTTTGCTGGGGACAGACAGGGTGCTCTCTGCTGCTCTGTTCACACCAAGATTGTTGTGTGCTCGTCCCACTGCTCTCCCTGGCATCGTCAGCCCCTGTCTGTGCAGGATTTCAGTCTCATCCTCTCCTTCCTCCCAGGGCCATCTCTCAGTGCCTCTCCTCTGGGTCAGCCTGCAGCCCCGCTCCAGGCCAGGACAGTGTTTCCTCGGCTGCAATGGCTCCCCTGGTCCTGCTGTGCTCACCCTGCAGCTGCCAGCAGCCCTTTTCCTGCCTCCCACTGCTGATCCAGCCCCAGCTCTGCACCCTCTCACTCCCACCACAGTTTCCCCCCTCGATTTTTTCTGCTGGCCTCCCACTCACTACAGGATATGAGCCATTCTCTCCAGTGGGAAATAAAAGTTTGGATTAAAATTTGCTATATTATTCCTTCTCTAAAAGCAACCTTTAGGCTGAAAGGTTCCAAGGACAAATTTCCAAAGGCCCGCAAGAGATTTAGGGACAGATTTTAAAAGTCTTTTAGTCACATTAAAATGAAATTAGATGCCCCTTAGGGGTTTTTTTTTCAGCAAAAGGAGGTGCTTTTGAAATTTGCATGTTATGCCTGTTTAGGTCTTTTAGGCATGTAAATGCTTCCAGGGATTTAGGAGTTGAACACCCAAGTCCCCTTGAAACCTAAGAGAACCTGGCATCACCTCATGTGCATTCCTTCTGAATTCCAGCCAAAATTGTTGTCGAACTTGGAGAACGAAGTTCTAAAGTAAGAGATAATAAACCCGATTTCTGCTCTGCATTAGCAGGCAGCTTAGCACCAGGGAAAAGAAAAACAACCCATAGTGTTGACTCTATAAACATCTTGTTCAAAGGGTAACGTTTTCCTGATTAATAGCCTTTCAGTATTAAAAACAACCAGTCTAGAGCGAGATTAATTGTCCCTTTTACTACTGGTAACCAGCTATATGTATATACACGCATACATACATACATACATATACACTTGTGTAAGCATACAGGCACACTCTCACTGGGGTAAGCACTTTTAGTGCATCTGTGTTCAAGGAAAATACATTATGAAGGAGGTGAAAGAGCTGCTTTCTACAACTCCAGCTAATGGGAAGGGTTTTAGCTCTTGTAACCCTTTGTTGCATGAACTAGTAGCCCCAAGGATGCACGACGAGCATTGCTGTCCTAGGAAAAGGCTTGAAACACTCACCTGGGCAGGAAGGAGGCCAAGAAAGAGGCAGAAGACACTCTTCATCCAGGGCATAAAAGCTGCTCATTTGTTGGGCATCCTGGCTGCATTTCTATTTAATCTGTATTTTACTTGTGGGACTGACAGGGTTAATGAGAGGAAGAAAAGTTTTCATTTAAAAATTGGCAAGGAGAGGTACTTTTCCCTTAACAAAGAGAAACAAATTTCAAGAAATTTTTTAAAATGACAGTCCTGCCTGGTCCAACCTGTTGGGCCACAGAATGTGTACAACAGTGACACTGTTTTCATAAGGAAGAGACTTTTTTTCCACTTTTTTTCTCTGATATCTAAACAAGTGAGCAGGTTAACCATTACATTACAGCATTGTCCAGAAGCTGCAGCCAAGCTCAGGTGCTAGGAAAATACCATTCCTGCTTTACATAACTCAGTCTGCTGCAGTCATACACGAAATTCCCCTTGAGGAGCCTGAGCAGGACATACAGGTGTGTGCAGTCATGTGTGGGATCATGGCCTGATGTGTCTAAATGAAGTTTTGATCCAGGTAAACAAGACCCTGTACCTACCAGAGGCTTTCTTAGTGCTCAAAGGATTTCCTCCCCATCTGTCCCACATTGCACAACTTAAAAGGAATGAAGTTTTAACACAGGTTTTCTCCAGAGCAAGTCCTGTGAGCCAGAGGAGTAGAATTTGTTGCTCTTTTGGCATTAGTTAGAGGCTGCATAAAGTGTATTCACTGTTGCTGCTAAAAAATAAAACACAATTCTGTGTTTTGTGTACAGTGTCTGTGTACACACTCGCCTACACTCTGCAAAGGGTTTTCTTTATGGGCAGAAAACAATTTTTCAAAGTTTCCTTCAAGAACAACACCAAAATCTGTTGTGCTGTTTTGGGCCACTCTCAAAAATTCAGGCTTTTAGCTTAAGCATAAAAAACCCAACACCACTGTTCAGAAAGCAAAAACAAACAGGAAAATTTTTCTCAATGGTTAGAAACAAAAAGCTCCATCAGCATCAGAAATGTTATATTCAGGGCTCATGAATTTCTGCAGAAAGGCTGGAAAATGAAGAGAGCCCTGCTGTGGATGAAGAGGGTGTTGTTGGCCTGGGACAACAGCTGTGACAGGTGCAAACGGGCTGTGACGGTGACAACGCTGAGACTTCCTGCTCTGGGAAGACACACACGCACACAGACAGTGCACACACACACAACCCTTGGCAGCCAAGGGAGAAGGCACGGATCCGCTGCTGTTCCTGGGCACCTCCTTATCATCTGCTGGGGGCAAGGAGCAGCCTGGTGAGCCGGCAGGAGGGGCAGAGTGTGCCCGGCTGACCTGGGGCATGGCTTCAGCAGGGCTGGCATCCCTCATGGCACTGCCAAGAACTGGGGACACCGGGAATGTGCTGCTTCCCCAGCCTACTCTGACAGGAGGGAGTTGCTCAACCCCGCTCCTGGGAGGGGCTGCGGGGTCAGGGCTTTGGGAAAGGCAAACTGTGGTGAAGTGCAGGCAGTTAATGTTGTTTCAACAGTTCAAATGAGGGAAATTGTGTTATAAATAATTTAGATGACCGATTTAAGATTTTAATCCTGGGCCGTAAGTGGCTAATGGCCATGAAGAGAGGAGGAGGGAGGGAGGAAGAGGAAGTGAAGGAGGACCAAAATTAGGCCCAGATTTGCAAAACTGTGCACAGGTGTGTGTCTCAGTGTAAGCTATACACATGTTTCCAAATGTCATCTGTGGTCTCAGGTTCAATTTCAAGTTCAGGTATGCTTCAGCCTATGTCTTGGGTGAGCCTTTTATTTTTTTTCTCTTCAGTTCTGGGACCTTCAAAGCTCATTTTGAAATGAAAGATCAGGTGTTCCCTTCCTGCCCTTGCATTTCTGGAGTAGAAATCCTCAAGTACAGAGAAGGATAATGAACACTCAGTCATGTTTGCATTCCTGCCTACCATGAAAAAGTATTCTCTGCTACAGAACTAATACACTTTGCAATGGGAAATATTTGCGGCTGCCAGTGCTGGGGTATAAGAGCATCACTAATGACTCCCCTAATTTAGAACTGTTATTTTCAAAGAATGTGGGATCAAGACGCACCATCATAAATTTTAGTTTTGTGAGCTAGAAAAAGTTATTTTTATATATGTACTTATTTTTATGTAGTGAAAATAAGCTTTTTTTTTCCAGTGGTAAATAACAGGGATGAATAAACACTCACAGGTACATGCATGTGTAAACAAAGGAAACTGACTGTGTATCAGTATGTACACACAACACACATACCGAGTGAAGATGGGAAAGGAGACATTGTAAAGACCATAGTATGCTGAAACAAACTACCACACACTTCAAGAAGGAATTTCTCTCCTTAATTTTAATGGAAAAAAATAGTGTGTGGATATTAAGGATCCTTTCCAAACTACTCCCTGGAACTGAAATAATTTTGGTAATCTCAGGCACAACACAGAGAAGGAAGGGTAAGGCCAGGGCTGGAGACGATGGCTCTCCCCCGGCAAAGCTCTTTCCCCCTCCCCCTGTGCAAATTCTCTTGGATTAAAATGGCAGAGGGAGGCGGGGAGTGGCTGGGGACAGTTTGGCTGATACGAGATAACCGCTGCTAGTCAAATGGCACTTTTAATTGCTCGGGCCAATAAAAAAAAAAAACTTGCTATAGAAGTTAATTTGAATGAAAATAGCAGACACACCCCACAAGCTGCTTTCCATGACCGTGCATTGTGCTGCCTCAGCCTGATGTACAGTTCGAGTCGCAAATAACAGCGTGCGGTCTGGACATACTTTGGTTGCCCATTTTAGCTACGGAGCGGCTGGACGCCCCGTTTCGCCCCGCAGCAGTTCTCCCCCACGCCGTGCGGGTTTTCCCGATAGAAGCCTCGCGTGCCGAGGGAAGGGAACGCAGTGCCGCTGCCCCTTTTGTTCCCCGCCTCGCCCCGCTGCCGGGTCACGCCGGGGAAGGCACCGAGCGTGGGACGCGGCCGCCCCGCCGGGAGGGCTCCGTGCCGGCTCCGCCTCCGGGGCCGCGTGGGGAGCCGGGCGCGCCGCCGGGAATGCGGGGCGCGGGAGCTGAGAGCGGATCCCGGCTCGGCACAAGAGGCCAAGGGGGAACCAGGGAGTTACTTGAGGGGACCTCGGGCGGCGCCCGGGGCGAGGGCTCTGCCCCGGGGGCGGTGGAAGCGCCTTGCTGACGGGGCTGCACCACGCACCCGTCCGTGTGGTGCCCGCTTCCCGGCTGGCTGCTGCCGCTCCCCCGGCTCTCTCCGACCCCGGCGCTGTCCCGCACTCTCAGCGCCGCTTCGGTCGGGCCGCCCCCTGCTCTCCTCAGGCCACTCCTGGCCGCCGGGACACCCATCCCCTCGTAGGACTCTCGCCGGTGCTGCCGGCGGGAGGCGTCCCGAATGGACCAAGCACAAACCCCCGACCCTGCCCGGCTCAGCGTCCCCCCCGGGCAACTGAGCTTTGTATGGAATCCCATTCAAACAACGCCGTAACCTTCCGCCACGGGGGAGGCGGGTGGGGGGGCAAAGTAGTCCCTCGCCACGCTCCTCCCGGGTCCGAGTTCCCGGCGGGGCGGTGGAACCGGGACCGAGCCGGGGGAGCGGCCGGGGAGGGGCTCCCCAGCGGGGGGTGCGGCCCCGCCTCCAGCCCGCTCCGCTCAGAGCCGAGGAGCGCGGAGCAGAGGAATCGCTGGGCGGAGAGATCGCGGAGCCCGCACACACACGGCCCGCGGTCCGCCTCCACCGCGCCCAGCGAACGGAAGCGCCGGGCCGCCGCGATGGACAGGCGGCGCCGGCCAATGGGCGGGCGGAATGGCCTCCCAAAATGTAGGTTTGGCCAATGGGAAGGGGCAGGAGCGGGGGGAGGCGGGGCTGGCCGCGGGCAGCAGCGCAGGTTGAGCGGAGTCCCAGCGCAGGGCTGGGATGAGCCTCAAAGTTCGGGGCGATCGCGGTGGGGGATGTAGCAGCGCCGCCACCGCCGCTCACCGGCCCGGCCCGCCCCGGCTCCCGCCCGCCCTTGGCGCCTCCCACAGCCCCCCCC
>WEKY01030233.1:158664-190443 GCA_013390045.1 Picathartes gymnocephalus
TTTTTTTTTTTTTTTTTTTTTTTGGTATTGTTCCTTTGTAAGTGGAGGTTGTAGCTAGTGCAAACGCTCCTTCTGTCTGGAGATCCTAGTGTTTGGAGTTGTCCCTTTGCCCAGCCCAAACTTAATTGAATCCTCCGCACCTCTCACACTAAAACAAAAAGAATGGTGTGGAAAGCCACAGTGTTTCCTTATCGAATAATCCTGAGAGTTACTATTGTGTGGACTCAAGAAAAAGATTTATCGTGGGTCATTCTCAGACTGTGCACTAATGTTGGATGCTTCTTTTATTGTTAAATATATATGTCTGTTCCTAACTGTTAAGGTCGCAGGGTGGGGGGAGGGCAAAGACAAGATTTTTTTTCTTAAGTTCAGTATTATGTCTATTCATTTACAGAATAATTTTCCCCTGCTCCTTCCCCTCTTCGTTTTCTTGACAAAATAAGATACAAGGGAGGTCCATTTCTTAGTTGACCAGAAGGAAAAAGGGGGCGGCCAGGGGGGAGGAGGAGGAAGGGGGAGCTGTTAGCTAGGCAGCAGTTGACACTGGTTTTCAATCTGTAGGTCAAACGCAGCATTTCTTTAGCACACAACGTGCATCACACTGACTTATCAGCCACGTATCACAACAATACTTGGGCTTTACGGGCACCCTGGTGAATTATGCTCTTTTGAGCAATTCATTTCTCTAACATAATAGATGGAGGGGGGAAAAATATTGTGAGCTGCTTCCTTACTGTTGTGTACTCAAATGTACATTGTTCTGGTTTAAACTTACAGACATACAGCGACCTATACAAAGGTTATTGCTTTCTATGCTGTGTGGAGTGGAAGGGAGGGGGAAGTGTGTGATCTGAAGAAACAAATTTTTTTTCCAAGTAATCTGTACCCTAACACGGGATCAGCAGGTGATTGTTTGAGTACACAGTGTAATACAGCAAGCTCATAGTAGGTTCACCCAAAGTAAATGATCAGTCTTCTGATGACCTGAATGGACATCAGATCCTCCTTTACTGGCCTCTGGGTTTTTTTTCTGTTTCTGAAAAGTATACCTTTCAGTTAAGAAGTTTGAGTTTAGTTAAGAACATTTGTCTGCTTGTGTATGGAAGAGTTTGTTTCCTGTCTTGTGGAATTACCCAGGAATCACTTTGCAATGCCACGTTGTTCCCTGAATTTTGTCATCTCTTCTTGGTCCTAAAGGCTAAAAGCCACATTAAGTTAATTTGTTATGTCTCTTTTGTTTTCCTCTTTAAGAAAGAAAACCCTAAATAAGCCTAACATGCTGCACTAAGACCTTTTAACTAAAACTGTTAAGTTGTCCCATCTCGCTGGTAATGTCAAATCTATGGAATAGTGTTATCAGAGTACACAGATGCTGTGTCTGTTTTTCCCTAAAAATTTTAGTGACTGGTTGACCAAAGGATTCTAAAGCTTGAAAGTTGTTTGTTGTTGAGTTGTGGAGCCTTTCACCTTCAAATTAGCTGGCTGGGCTGCTCTGACTCTGTCTGAGGGGAAAATAACTCAGACCAGGCCTTGTGTGTATTTCTTTTTTTTTTAACTTAATGTTCAATTATGGCTGAGGTATATCTGTAACTGCTTATTCTTACGTCAGCATTTTACGTGGGAGTTCCTCTGTCCCCATGCAGGGGGGCAGAGAAAGCATTTCGTTTTGTTTCACTTCTCAGCCACATGTGAGCTGCTGCAAAGAGCAATGAAATTAGGAAAGCTTTGTAAGATCTGAAATCCTTTTCTGTGCAGCTGCAGGAGAAAAGAGAGGTAGAGCAAGGGAGTGGTGGGATGTTAATCTGGGTATCATGAGTTAAATAGTCAGAGACGAGCAAAAAACTATTGCATGGTATAGCCTGTAAGTGAAGAGAGTGTTCTCAGTGGTTGCCTAAGTTTAGGACGTGAAGGAACTTCATCACCTTTTTGTTTGCATGGAAAAGGATAGAAAGTTCTTGTCTCTCCCTTGCTTTACCAGAGTATGAGGAAAAGGGTTAAAGGTTGTGCTGCTTTGTTTCTACTTCATCCTTGGAACTAGAAAATGACAAGTTCACATTCTGAATTAAAATACCTTGGTGTAAGTTTCTAATGTTCCTTGTGGCTAAAACTTGCTGTGACGGTGGCCAGGAAAGGGCCTGATGTGATTCTTTGACTGTGAAAGTGCTCGTGGCTGGAATCCTCTGTAGGAGGTGGTTCTTGCTCACAGCTCCTTTACTAAGTCTCTTTACAGTGGCAAGGCCTATTCCATGAGCTGGCAGAGCCTGTAGGTTCTTTGCTAAAGTTGACATTGCTATCCTTTTTACCTATCCCAGTCTCCCCACGTTTTGGGAAAGCATATTCGCACTACATTGATCTCACTTCTTTTATTAACTCAAAACTTAGCTTTACTGTTATTGTTACAGTACTTAGACCTTTATTATTATTTGTATAATAAGAGTAGCTGTACAGTAAAAGCAAGGCTTTTGCAGAGGTAGTGTGTGTATTAAACAAGCTAATTCAACTTGAGAGAAGAATAGGCAAAACTTCTTGGTCTGAAAATCCCATGCCAGAGCTCACTAGACTCAGTAAAACTTGCACTTCAGCTATGCTTCACTGTTTGGCCTTGAGTTCACAGATGTGATGTGAAAAATTGCTATTGTGTCTGCTATTTCTTCTCTTATTAGAGCTCAGAATCAATTATTTGCCAGCCCAAAATTTTGTGTGTTAAACAAAGGCTGATAGTGGTAGGTCAGCATTTCTTGTGAGTTCTGAAACTGAGATACTGAAGGTTTTGACGAGGCAAACTGTTATGGTTCTTTTAATCCATACAAATGAAACCCACATGTCCTGTTAATGGAAAAGCTCAGTGGAAGGAAACATTGCATATCCTAAAGCTAAATAAAAATCTTTTGTATGGGAAAGCACTGATATTGTACTTGATTGCGTTATTTGTTGCTTATTAATTTATGCTATTGGAACACTGAAAATAAGGGGAAGTAAACATTAGTGAGCACTTTAACACAGCCAGTGAATTTCACTGATGATTAAAGCTTCCATAATTTTGAGGAATGTTAAATAACTCCCTGAAGAGAACAGTTACTCCCAAATTTTGACTTGTACTGAAGGAAGATGACCTTTTTTTTTTCTCATTTGTAGCATTACAACTTTAGATTTCCTTATTTGTTGCAATGGCAGTAAAAATACAAGCCACATCTTCTATCTTTGGACACTGGTTGTATTGGTCATCTTTGGAAAGCAACTTCTGGGGCTCTTTCCAGTAGAAACAGATGAGGAAGAGCAGGTTTGACTCAACAGCGTCTTGTGGAAATGCAAATTTGGGATGTATGTCAGCTAGGAGACTTCAATCCCTTGCTTGCAATGTTCCTGTCTTCCCAGTTTTTTGGTTTGGTACTGTAACAGTGGAAGTAAAAATGGTGGAAGGAAATCCACCTGTAGTGCTTTCACCCCTTGGTTCATAAAAGCCTACTGGAAGGTGCTCACTGCCAGAATGTCACTAATCCTGGAGGAGCTCGTTCTCTGGTCCACACTGTTAGCTGCACTCTGTGTGCTCCTGCACAAACAGTTGGTGTTGTTTCAGCATTGCCTGTAAATGAAGGAGAAAAAAAAGAGAAACCAGCAACTCTTTTCACTATAGTGAGAAACCTTGTCAGTGTAGTTGTGTCTAAGAAGAGTTAAAAAAAAAAAAACAAACAACAAGATAGTCACTGCTGTCTCTTATCTGGAGTGCCTGGTCACTGTATTGAAGTGGTGGCATGGCCATGTCCTAGGGGAGGAAGCTAATCCATCCATCCAACTCTGGCTGTTAAAATGTGCCTACCCTCTGCCTATTTAGGGTCAAAGGTTGAAAGTATAATATTGGGACAGCCCTTGGGTGTCTGATTCCCCTAGAACTGTTGTATTTCTCTGGTGGTTGTAAAGGCCATGTTTTATTAGGTTGTATCATCAGCTACTTCATGGGGTTCTGGGCAGAGGTACCTATTGACCTACACAACCAGGACTGTAACCTTTTAACAAGAGGTTATTATAAGCCCCCTTATGACTTACACTTGACAAGTCCAACTCCCAGCCTGCTTTTTCTCGTTCTTTCTTTGCAGCTGGTCCTGTACCTCACAGTCCTAATAGTTTGCAAGTAGTCTGGGTACCCAGTGGGTGTAGAGGAAATGGTGTTTTGCTGAATGGACTGATCAGAAAAGGGATGAGGAAAAAAAATGCTTTTTAAGTGAGACTTTGGGATCTCCATCTAAGCAAGTGGAAAATTCAAAACCAAACTCCTGAAACTGGAAATACTGGTATCCTGTAAAGCTATCTCATCTCTTCAAATGACTATGCCTTAAACTCAACAGGCAGGAATTCCCTTAGCGCAACAGTCCCCTTGGAAAAGAAGGAAGAGTTAAGTGGGTGTTTGATCTAATCAGAAATACCAAACCATAATGTACTAATGCCCAGGGTGTTTGGACTGACAGAGGCTGCCTGGTGTCTTGGTAAACCACACACGCCTTGGATCTTTGACTGTTATTTGAGGAGATGCACATCATCCCCAACAAGAGTGTGTTTTCAGAATTAGTTGGTGGAAAATTTTGGTGCTCCAGGTTTTCTCTTAAACTCTGATGGGAGAAGAGGAGCTTTTCCCCCTAGTTGTAGTCTGCTCAGTGCCATACTTCCTCACGGGCTATATTTGTCTTGCCCTCCTTCTCAGAGGTCACAGCCTCTGTGACTGTGCTGTATTCAGAGCAGATGAGAAGGTCCTCGACAGGCGCTCCACCAGAAACTGTTGCCAATCCCTTGGTTTTTTGTTTCAGCTCAGCAGTAATTTAGGTACAGTCGAAGGGTCAGGCTGGTGTCTAGCAGCCCTGGGGAAGGGGGAAGGTGACTCTTGCCATCTCCTTACTGGGCTGGCAACTCTGTTGGTGTGTGGGTGAATCTCATCTTTTTCTGTCAGTGGTATGTACTGCTGGTCCAGTCACCAGGGCAGGAAAGGCTGCAGTCCTGCTACTACATCGTGAAGCTGAGTTGTGGATGCTGACACTTTAGCTTATTCTCTGTTTTTAAAATCCACCCTGGAGAAAAAGATGAGTAGTGCTCAAGTTGGAAACTTTATTATCCGTACGTCTGGCACCTCAGCAGAGTACAGCTGTTGATTTGGTGCCATATCTTTTTCACCTGTGGGCTGCTGCCTGAGGGGAGGCTGTTTTTAAGCCTACATTGGTCAGTAGTCAGCTTTCACCCAGGCCGTTCACTCGTCCTGTGAAGGGGTGCAGATGCTCTAGTGGTGAGCACAGCTCCCACTCAAACATGTTTCAAGGCATGGCTTTGGAGCTTTCTCATTATTCAAATAGCACCGAGAACATCCTTCTCAAACCTTAATGCCTTTGTAAACAAACAAATCTCAGTGTAGCCAAAGCCTGTGGCTTCCTTCCCTGCCTGGCACATGCAGTGTTTGTATGTGGAGGTAATAGCTGTCTCATGTACTGACAAATGTATTAATGGCTGGACTGGAATTAATACTAGGTAGAGTGACTGCTTTGTTCTTCATAGCTGGTTCCTGCTGCTTAATGAGGTGCTCTTAAAACTCTTGTTTTCAGTCCTAGTTAGGTCTGTGACTTGGCCAAGTGAAGGCTTAGAGCTCCCTGTGATTAGTCATTATAATTAGCTCGGAAATCTTTGCCTCTGTGATCAAGGCGCACTGTATAATGCGGCTTATAGTGGGCTCTAGCCCTGTCACATACCTTCAGAGTAGTATGGATGACAGTGCTCTGCTGGACATATATATGTACTTAACTGTGTTGTTCCTTAGTGTGTGCCAGGCAGGTAAATCTGAAGTAACTACCTCCTCAGAAACTTGTGGTTAGTGCTAATCCCTGCTTCCCTCGGACAGGGCAATTTCTGGTTGTGGCCAAGGCTTGCCTTACCCATACCAAGTGTAAGGTAAGATTGAGACATGGTGACTAGTAGCTGAGTATAGAGAGCAAGTGAAAAAGAAAACTTTGGGGTAGTTAGAGCATGCCCTTTTTCCTAGGAAGTCTGTACCTCTTTCTGCACTGGGTGACCTTGTCCTTTGAGGCTTTAACTTGGCAGTATAACAAGATGAGCAATCCCTCATTAGGTGTTTGAACTTGAAAGAGCAGTTTGAAATTCAGTTATTGAAAATACGAAGTTGATTTGTAAGCTAAACTTGATCTTAAAAAGCAATTTTTAGGGAATGCTAGATTAGGTGTCTCTTTCTTTAAAATTTACAAGCCTTTAATTTATTGTTCCATATGAAAGTTTTGATGACTTTGTGCTTTCAGAAAGTGCAGGAGGATGTGTTCAGCCTTAGTGAAGGCAGTGCAAGTTTCTCCAGCATACTGGAGAATTGGGCTGCTTTTGTGCTACTCACATTGTTTTTAAATGCAACTGGTTGTGATGAGCTCTGGCTTTAAGTATTGTAGGTCAAACTCAGTAAATCTTCTGTACTTCTCGTGTAAGGTTTTGAGATGAAACCAGAGAGTTTAACCTACCTTTCCAAGTAGCTTCAAAAATTCAGCTTTATGCAGCAGTTTGCTCTTTGAACTTCATAAAGGAAGTATTGGTAAATGTTGCCTCTCTGGGGGGAGGAGGCTGCAGCAGTGTGATAAAATCGCCTCTCGTGAGGCAATTCTAGTCTATTTTCCCCCTTCAGCCCTGTCTCTCTATTGTGCAGATATGTCTAGGGGATATCAGTAGGGTCTCATAGATACTCTGTATGACTAGGTGTGTCTCTGAAAAAATATCCCCCTGCCCTTTTAGGGGCAGGAGTTTAAGGTTGGGAGTTTTTGTCCTTAAAGTTATTTAATCTTTCTTGTCCCCTCCCCTAACTGTGCTCTTTACCTGGATGGATTTCACAAATACTAACCTGAGAGAGCTTCTTTTTGCAGTGCAGTTCTCTAATCAGGGGAGTCTAGCCACGTGGCTGTCTATTGCAGCTTTTCAGTTCTGCTCTCTGTAGGTATCTGGGATAACCTGTCATGATAGCATGTGCATGTACTTTTAGATGACTGGATGTTTTACCAGGCTGGGCTTTAGTTCATAGAGAGACTTTGATTTGAAAGTTTGGTATTGAAAATAATTATTAGTGTACGTGACCTTGAATTGCTGTCCTTCCAGACTTTGTAACCCTAATGTGAAAGCACAACATGACAAATGTGTAATCGTAGTTGTGGCTTCTGGGTTCAGAAATCCCTAAGGAATATGTGTAAACAAGGCTTGCATGCAGGGGTACAATGCCTGCTGGTCTGTGGAGAGGGTACAGAGAGATTCTAGTTCTACACAGGGCTAGGGGATGGATAAAGACTAGGAAAAACCTCCCTTGAATAGGAAATCACCTTCTGTCTGGAAGAACTGAATTGACAGGACTGGGAAAATCTGGTCTACATAACAGCATTGTTTTTGTAGCAGTTCTTTACATGCAGCTTGCATTGAAATGCAAGGAGTTTTTTTCTCTTTCCTCTGACTTCCCACCTTCTTTGGGTGGTGTCTAAACTCATCCTCTGTTCTCATCAGTAACATTTGTTTGAGTTTTGGCCCTGTGTAAATGGTGATGGGGGGATTTTTCACCACCTTCCTACCCTGTGTTGAGAGCCCACTCCCCCATGTAGCAGGTGCTGTTGGCTGGAGTTGTGCATAGTTGTGTGTTTAGGTTGCTAACAGCTGTGTGAGAAGCTAAAAGTGTTGCATCTGTAACCCAAGCTTTTTTGTTCTAAAGAATGTAAAATGATCAGTAATACCAATGTGCACATCTATTCCTTTGGCTGACATCTCTCCATCCTTAGGAGGGAGCTGGTGTGGGTGCTTCTGAGAGGAGAAAGGACTGTGAAGGCAGGCAGTCATACCAGGTGTAGCATTTGTACTTTCTCAGTATTGTTTTCTGTCTGGGAATCTTAAAGATGTCCCTCCTGGGACCCTGGTGCTGATTTGTGCAGCTGCTACCACACTGTTCATGACAGTAGCCATGGGAACACAAGTAGGATGATACAAGTTTAAAACTCTAACTTGTTGCTAGGCAGACCCAGCTCAATGTGTGGATTAAGTAGTCTTAACAGCAACAAAAAACCCCACTCCAGATATTCTGCTGCTTCTGTGGGGGAAGACACCTGGGCTCACCTCTAACTCTGGGTTGTTCTTCAGGCTGGCAGAATGAAACCAGCCTCAGAAGAGTCCCCTGACGCTGGCCAATCTTGGGGGAAGCCCCTCTTGTACATCTGAATCATGAGTAGGTGGTGGCTGGGGGGGTGGCAGTTTCAGCAGGTAGGTTTTGACACAACCTTTTCTAAAAAAACAAGTACTGTGAAGTAAAGCCATGTGCCTCTCCATGCAAAATCGTTGTGCCACTCAGTCTAAAAGTTTTAACCTGCTTTAAAGTAGGTACTGCTACAAGTGACATACACTCTAAGCAAAGGTCATGGGCTTAAAATACCACAAGATCACTTTTAAACTCTGTCTGTAAAAACTTAAAATTATTACTAAGACAAGGTAAACGTCTTCAAAAATTGTACTGCTTTTGCACACTGTTAGCGTAGATGCTCTATGTGCTGGATGAACTGGTGTAGACCTTTAACTTGTTAAAAAGTTGTTTTGTCCCAAGCTTGTGTTTTGGCATTTTATGTTCAAGAAACAAGGGCAGCCTGTTCCCTCATGTTATTTTTGTTGTCGATGTCTGACAGAGGATGTATGGCACATTTTGGAGGCCCAAAGGGAACTGGAGACCCAAACTTTAAGGCAGCGATGGCCCCTGTATGTTGCTTGAGCATGTCTTTGTCCCTGCAGCTGCTGGCTTCCTGTATCACAGCAGTAATTAGTTATGTGCTGGCCCCTGGTTTAAACGGATCTTTTTTATTTTATAAACATTTGCTCTGCAGTAACTGTCATTCCTGTTGGAATAAGGCCATATATAGAGATGCTCCCAATTACCACCTGCTCTTTTTCTTTCTTAGCAAAATACACTCTTACCTAATTTAACCTCCCACAGCAATTGCTTTGAAGTTGTTTTCTCTTTGCATCTTGGCTTACTGCTCTACCTTTTCCTTCTGACCACCCTAACAAACTGCAGCTGTCCTTCTTCTGGGGAGAAAGCCTACTTGCTTGGTTTGCCCCAAACTTTTTTGTAGTCAACTCTTATAAAAAAAGATTTTTTTCTTTTAGTATTTCTCAGCCCTTTCTTCATTTCCTAAGTGCTATTTGTGGTCCTCCAACTTCCATTAGAGTTTTAGTGCAGTTTATAGATTCTGTCCATCCTCTTACTAACCCAGCCTTGCTTGGATTTCTGTGCTCTTCTCTGTGCTCCTGAGTCCTCTTTCCTGGTACTTCGTTCATCCAGGAGAGACCCCCATGTCTGACCTTCATTGCGTTGTTTCAAGTTCCCTCTCAGGCTGGAAGAAAGTGGTCATGATTTTTACTTTGTTATAATTTTGCTCTGTAAGAGGGGAAAATACAGTAGAACTTTGTCCCTTAACCTCTTTTACAACTTGCATGCCTCTCTGGACATGGTATCTGCCTGCTTTTCAAGCATTTGTGTGGCAGTGACGTTTTTGCCTTTTCAGGCTCCTTAATGCTTTTATTTCATCAGTGAAGAATTTCTGCCTCAACTTGTCCTGTGGAAGCCACTTGTTCTTGTAGGAGCAAATGCTCCCCCCCCACTTTAGCTGGTGGAGCATCTGTCTCTTTGGCCAGTTGTGTCACTCTTCTGAGCTGTTGCTACTGTGAGCAAACAGGTGTATGAGAAAGGTGAGAGAGTTGATCTTTCCTTCAGCCAGAGCTGCCTTGGGAATGGGCTGAGTGCTTGTCTGGAACCTTTAGCTGGGCACTGAGGCTGAATTGCTGAGAGTAGCCTGTCCTATGAATTTGGAGAGAGAGGGCAGGTCTCCTTGCCTGTTTTGTGAATAAAGCAAACCTTGAGGTTGTTGGCTGACTCAAATCCGCAAACAGTGAGGACATGCAGGAGCTTTTCTCCTTGCTGTAGTCTCAGCCTCGGGCTCATCGTTGCGTGTGCTGAGGAGAAGCTTGGAGGGTACAGCTGGATCTCATCTGAAGTTCTCATCACCTCTCTTCTTCTGTTTGGCTTTATGCAAGTATCGAATAACTTGGGAGAGAGGCTTGCTGGTGGGAACTTGGTGGTGGAAGGGTGATTTTTCAGAGCTCTCCTCTGGATTTTAGCCCAGGAGCTGAGTTGCTTGGCACATAGTTTCCTCCTGTGTGTACTGAGTCTGAGAAGTGGGTCTGCTCTCTGGGAAACTGCTGCATTGTGCTCTATTTCTATATTTTGGGTGGGTTTTTAGTCCTCTTGGTTTGGTTTTTAAGATGATTCTCCCCCAAGGTTTGCCTGGGATTGTGCAGGGGATCAGCTTCTTCTCTTGGGCAATTTCAGGTGAAACAGTGAGCTGTCTTCCACACACAAGTCAGGTACAGTCCTTGTGGTGCAAACAGGGCAGGCACTAATACAGCCATTCTGCTAGCAGGCTGAAAATTGGCAAGGGTTTAGGAGTGTATTTGTAGATTTGGGTGAAAAATTACTTTTTCTACTGGAGCAGATGCAAAGATGATTGGAGTTGGGAGGTCTTGCAGTTTGCTCTGGTGCAGCTAATGACTAGGGAACATCCATGTGCTGATGCAGAGTGGAGATGGCAATCTGAGACTGACCACTACTCGTTTAAAAGGATGGATGTAAGTTGAGAAGACATTTATAAATGCTAAAGCTGTTTAAAGTGTGTGTGCGAGTAGTTACGTTAGGCAGATTCATGTTTATTGTACTCATCTTGCTGAAGTTATTTTGAAGGATGGAGGAGAAATAAAGACAGAACTTTTTGAACCCTAATAATATTTTTAGAGATCATAAAAGCAAACAGATGAGCTGCTGGAGAGTTAGACTTGGGCGCAGTCTTTGTTGCTCAGACACTTGCTGGGAAGGGGACTGTTTGATGCCCTCTTACCTGAGCCCTTGTGAAAGAGGCTTTGGGAACAGATACTGGGCTCCTCTTGGAACCAGCGATCTCCAGCTCAGTTTGGTGCAATGCTGTCTTGTCTGGTTATCACTGCCTCCACCGTGGCCACTGTGTTTTCCACAGCAATACCTCCGTAGCAGCAGCCACATCCTTCTGTTTCAGCTGGAGAGAGGGAAACCACTGGGTGCACTGGTGTTGCTTGCGAAATGATTTCAGTGTCTGCTGGGTGAGGGGTAGGAGGAGATGTGTGGGGTCTCTGAGAGAGATGGATAGGAAAAATCATTTGTATATTAATACAGACAGTGGATTTAATTCATGCTGCCAGGACTGGGACAAAGCTTGGAGCAGGTGCATGCCCAGAGCTTGCTGAAGTTGGATAGATGCCTGCTGAAATGTTTATCAAACATGAGAATAAAAGGAAAAAGGTTGTATTTAACCTTTTTTTGATGATGCATTTTAAAAATAGCTTATGTTTCTAAAGTTAGCAGCAGTTACAACCAGGGTTTGAAAAATGGACTTGGCACTTGCAAGCCACAGTGGGAAATACCTGTGCTACAATATGCCCTGCAGCAGGAAGGGCTAGCAGGGTTGGGTGCTGCTTGCCTACCCTGGTGCTTGTTGGCTCTTGCAGCAGGGTTCTCCTTGTGTGCTAGGGTTGCCTTTGCACTCTTACTGCTGCTCTGTTCTTACTCATTCATCAGTAGACATAATTTGGCTTGATATCTGTATTTCACTGCTGTAAAAGTGATTCTTAGCCTCTGGAGTAGAAAAGAATGAATCTAGTTACTCTTAGCTCAGTTTTACCCCTGTAAAACCATGGCATGCAGTTGAGGCACTGAAGCTGCATCCAAACTAAGGAAGACACTACTGCACTAATGTGCTAATTTTATACTCTTTCTTGGCAGGTTGCCTTTGTAATCAAAGGGCTGGAAATTTTTCAGTTTGAACAAAATGTTCTAAGTAGCTGTACTCTAGGTGGAAACAGATTTGATATGGGATACTGCCTTCTAAAGAAATCCATCTTTCCATATCTTTCTGGGCATAATCATTCTAACTAAAATTCGCTTCTGTGGCTATGTGAAGCTGTAGCCAAGATCTGAGTAAGGCTTACGTGTGGAGTTTCCTTTGCAGAGGTGTATTTCATCAGTTTCTGCAGCTCATGGGAATGGAGGGAAAGGGAGGTTTTCAGGAAGTACCTGGAAGCTTTAGGAATGACAGTTGTAATGGATTTCAGCAGAACTATTCTATTGCATGTCATTTTCTCCCTGTTTGATTAATAGCTATTTTGAGGGCTTGGTGGAGAACTTGGTCAAAATATAAAAGTGTTTTTAAACAAGTTTGAAAGATAATATCTTGGTGAGTTGCACAGTACCTGACACATGGAGATTACGCAGCAGGGAGTAAATATCTGATTTTCATCAATAGTGTAAAAGTAATTAAAAGCATCTTTTAGTGCCCTTGAGTTTTTTGCTCTTTGTTTTAGGGAATCAGGGACCACTGACCAGAGAACATACGTATCCAGATTTACTTTTTTCAACAAAAACATCCACAGGAGCAGAACAATCACTGAGCAGTTATATATTTCTAAAGTGGTTTGAAATGAAATGCTAATGCAAAGGGCATGCATATGTTACTGGAAAGCTTAAAACAAATAGCAGAATTGCTTTCAGGCTGTATGAAATGTGTTTTTCTGTTGCCTTTGATTTTTATTTTTTTTAAGGTAACTTTCAGTGTTCATGAATCTAATACAGAAATTTCAATTCACTATTTTCTAATGAGCCTAAAATTATTTCTCGTCCTGCAATACTGTAATGAGAGTTGATTGCTAAACTTCATTGCTTTGAGTTTGAGATGAAACAAAACTCTGTGTGCCATATGTTAAAAGGACAAGCTGACTTGACAACAACATTGTGTTTTATCTTCTGCATTTTGGCAAGACTTTGTAGTCCTGGAGGGGAATTTAGGGAGAGAGAAATCAGTGAAGATTTAAGAATGATGTGAGAAAGACACTCCAGCTCTGCTGACTTCACAAGTCTAAGTGTCTAAGATGGGAGGTGGGTAAGAGAAAGAAGGAAGAAAATGAAGGTCAGCTGGAAAATGACAGTGGGCAAAATATTAATTAAAAAAAAAGAATGTAATGTTTTTAGTGTCCTCTTCTGAAGATTCTTTCGGTTGTTTTGTGATTTGATAGATTAAACACACAGTTGTCAGTTCAGGTGAGTGCAAATCCACTCTTCTAAACTTTGGAGATTGTGGTCTTGAATAGAATTCCTGTTCAAAGACAGCCAGGGCTAGGCTAGTGGGGTGGTGCTAGAAGGGAAGCTACATTCATGACAGTCTTGAACTAGCCAAAGGCTGCTGTGTCTGATGACCTGACACCTCCACATTGAGCTGAGCTTCTGCTTTTGCCTACAGCAGCTCTTCTTGACTGTGTTAGGGTCTTACCTATGTGGCTGGGTGCTGCTCTGGCATCCTGGGCAAATAGGCAGCTTGCTTACTGATGGGAGAGCCAGAGCAGGCCTGTCCTTCCTTTCTCTCCTCTCAGGCAAGGAACCCTGTGGCTTTCTCTGCTCACATGCTCTCTACCAGACCTGCAGCTGCTCGGGCCATTCATCTGGAGATCTTCCTTGTTGTGACTTCGGTTTTACCCTTTCCAGAAGCAGTGTGCTTAGAAGTTGAGGACTTACATAGTGGGGTACGTGTGGTGTTTGGCACCTGCTGTTGTTGCTGTTTCTTGAGATTTCCTGTGACCATGAGCAAAGTGTAATGCCCTCCACAGCATTATTTATGTGGCCCTGCTGTGCTGGGCTTAGTCACCATGGAGCTCATGACTTGGCTTGCCATCATCTGTGATAAAGGTGTGTGAGGGATTGCAAGTGTGTGTTTCTGCAGTCCTGCCGGTATATTTTATGTTTGTGTTGGTTGTCCTGCCCATCCTTAGAAGCCAGGCAGCATCTCTTTGGGCTACTGTCAGGGCATGGGGACCTCGTATATGATTACCTGGATTGTGGCAGGCTATTGGAAGTGTGAGTGAGCCAAATGAACTGCTGGCTCTGGGGAACGTGCCCGAGCCAGATGCAGGAAGAGCCAACCACTGTAAGTCACCATGCAGGCCAGCTCTTGGCATGAAATTCAGCTGAGTAAAGTTGCAGGACATGTGCTTTGCAGGCTCTAGAGTCTGGATTCAACTCTAAGTGGATCTGTTACTTCTTTCTGTTCCGGCTTGAGTTATACAGTAGAGGTCCTGTTTCTCCACCTCTGTGTTTTACTCCATAGGAGTTCTTGGCTAAATACTTGGTTGGGTTAAGGAACCCTTGCAGCTTTCTCTCTTTCTACCTCTAACCTCCCTTCTCTACAGGCACCTTGCTTCATCCCTGAGCAGCACAAACCACCGTATCTTTTTCAGAGATGGAAATATTGTTATTGTCTGCATTTCTGGACCTCTAAGAGGCTAGCACAAGCCTTGTCTAACTCAGATCTTGTGAGTCATGTCAGTTCCTGTTCCTTGTGCTATTTGACAGACCTACCTCTTCTGGAAAACAAGCAGTCACTTGTGTGCACTGTTCCCATGGCACATGTTCAGACCAGGACCCTCCTTTGCCATTGGGGTGTCCTTGATGCAGCATGTGGTTATTCTGGTGCTGAATTCTGTCAGGTGTGCCTAGAACCCTGTTCAGTAAGAACAGGCACTTTGTGCTGGTTCCATTGTTGTACAGGCATGAGATCCCTGTTGTGCTTGGATCACAGTACAGTTACACCCTGTTGTTTCACAGATAGGTTCGTGTCACACAGCTTTAGGATGACAAACCTTTTCTTGTCGAAACAGATGTTTAAGTGGCTATTTAACTTACATTGTAGTGAGCTACCTCCATGCAACTACAACTGAGTGGAGCAGGAGTATGGGCTAGCACTGAGGGAAGTGTTGGGATTACTGCCTCCACATGGCCATAAATAAATAGTCTTTGGTCGTGGCCAAGCACAGCTAGACTGTTAGTGAAGCGAGTGAGGGAATGAAGTAATGATCATGGACAGACCCTGGAATGAATTGGACAGGGGAAGCTGTCAGCACACCAAAAATGGCCCTTCTGTGTAGATGTCTGACTAATTGGCGGTGATGGGGGAGAGCGCACGTAGGATGCTGGGATTTGACACAAGCCTCTGAAGGGCTCTGGGGCATATCTGACCACTGCCAGTGGTTTGACTGATGAGTGAAGCTGACTGATAGGTTCCTTCCAGGGTTTAAATGTGTAGGAACAAGAGGTGGGCAGTAGCAAGGGAAGAAAAATAACCTGTTCCCCTCTTTCAGTCACTTGAATTGTCAGAGTATGAGCTTGAGCTGGAATTGGGGAAATAAATGTTCTTGCCTGCAGCATTTATGGCTCTTGGTGCTTACCTCAGTCCACATAGAGGAGCTTGGGACATTTGTATGCTACAGGAAAAGTAGAAACAGTTCCCGTTCAGGACAGAACTTTCAGAGTACAGTTAATCTGGGAGTAATTAGCACCTCTAGTCTGCATGTGTGTTCTCCACAGCTAAGCATTCATCAAGTTCTTAAGTTTTGCATTCTATTAGCCCCTCTCTTTGTACAGTGGAGGCTGGGCTTGAATAAATGAGAAATCAGCTGGGAGGTGAGCCAGTGTGGTATACAGATAATGTGATGATGTTTCTTCCCCTTCTTCCTCCTTTTGGCCCAGTGGCTTCAAACTTTGTTCTGAAAAAATATCCTCCAGTTGATTCTTCAAGTGGGGCAACAAACAAGTCTTCCCTTAATAAGAGAAGGTAAACTTTGTTTAGAGTACTCAGCTCCGCAGCAAAGAGCACTGACATCTCAAGGTAATAGGTGGTGGCAGGGAGCACACTCCAAAAAGACCTTGGTTTCATTAAGCAAAGTCACCTAAAATCCTGACACGTGAGAATCATTGCCACTTGGTGGAAATGATGACAGGTGTTTCACCATAGGAAACTCATTGCTTGACTTCCAGTGTGACCTTGGGCAAAAAGCTGAACCTCTTAGCTTTCTCTATTTTATGTTAAAGCTACCTGTGTTGTTCAGTATGGGGATGAGAGTGGAGTGGTCAAATATGTGTGAATGTAGAAACACCAGAGAAGAAAACAGCAGCCTGAGAAGAGTTTAAAGCTTTATGAGGCAGGACTGGAATTCCAATCTGATTTGGTGACAAATAGGATGGGAAGAGGAGATGTCGGTGTTTGTGGTCTGTTGTATGAACAGAACTGATGCATGTGAAGTCTGGTTTGACCACAACAGGCTAATTCACGTTCTGGAGGTAGAACAGGAAGAAATGTTCCTTCGTAATCTGTCTTCCCAAAGTTAGAAGTGTTTCTGGCTGCAGGCTAACTAAGGTGCATTAACTATTCCACTGTGAATTCCTTGTGGAGACAGTGTGCTTCGTCTGGTTTTATTGCAAAGCAAAGCAGGTGCAGCCAATGCTTGGCTTGCCTGGCTACGTCGGGGACGAGCCTGCATTTTTGCACTGGGCAAGAGGAGGAGATGTGTCTAACAGGGAAGGCAGAGGCTAAATTTATGCATTCCCCCTTCAGGCTGCTTGGAAGGAAGAGAAATACATAAGAAGTAAACGTGTGTTGGGTTTAGGCTCTGTTGTGCCAGACCTGTTCTGTGCCTTGTGAGCAGCCTTGATGGATCTCAAAGTTTAACTCCTTTCCTCTGCCTGTAATGGAGTGATGAGGGACCAGATTCCCTGGACTGTCCAGTGTTGTTCATGTATGGGCACATTTCTCTGGGTTACCTTAACTTTGTAGTTCATGGGGCTGCCTCTCTTGCTTGCTCATGAAAGAAAAATTGCTCCCAGGGACCACTGAAGTTGAGGGAGTTCTCTGGTCTGACTGCTTTGTTGTTGTCCCTGTTTCTGAATGTCGCTTCTGTGGATGAAGCCTGGCATCTCAGAGCAGCCACAGCCGTGGAGCCAGGGGATTTCACTGGTTCAGGAGAAATCCTCTTACCCCTTACATAAAGGTTTTGGGGGTGTTTCTTGACAATTTGTGTTCCATGCTTTTTGTTTGTGAAATAGTAACAGAAAAGGGTTTCTGAAAATCTGGAGACCTGTGCCCTGAAAAATCTGTGAGGGGAATACAAGGTACCAGAGGAGGCATGGCAGCTCTTCAGGCAAGTGTTCTGGCAGGCTGCATTCAAGCAAGTGCCTGAAGCCCAGAATTTCCAGCACTCAAAGGCCTCATCTACTGCAGAAGCTGGAGAAGGGAATGTCAAGTGATGTTAATAGAAGCATGTTCAGTTCTTCCAGATTTCTCTCTAACTGCTTGCCTAAATAAACACCCTCTGCATCAGTCATACCATTCATTGTCTTACGCCTCTGAGCTATGCTGATTTTCCCCACAATGTAAAACAGGAAATGAATTCAAAATCTTTGTTGAGTGACAGCTACAGAACTATCCCCTGTGAAGTGATGAGAGGACAGCTGGTCTACAGAGACACCACAGCATTTGTCACTTGGCCATGTGCAAGGTAGCCAGAGGGTTGCCGAGTGCCTGACACGTTCATCCAAAGTCCTTGGTAGTGGCTCAGGTTTGTGCCAGCCCACTCTGTGCAAGGTGTGTCTGTACAACATGTCTGTTATTTGGAAACTTTAACAGAACTTGTGTTCAGTTGGCTCTTGGAAGGGAGAGATTAAAAGCAGGTCCTAAATGTGTCTGCTGTGGTCTGTGAAAACCACGGTCTATTGGATAGTGAAATTATCTTCCTGGGTTCAGTTATAATGGAGCCTTAGGGCATCCTGAGGGGAATAAGCTCTTCTTACTCTAATGTAGAAGCATAATTTAAGGAGGCCCCTCTCAGGGTTCAAGGCCTCCTGGTGACCTGCTTTACCATGAAGAGATGCTGTCGTGACATGGACAAGCAGGAGCTGCTCCAAGGCTATGACCAATTACACCAGGCTGTAGTTTGACGTGTGTTCTGACAGATGGGCGCTCAGGTGAGCCAAGAAGAGGGCAAGAGGTCAGAGTAGCTAGAGCAGCTTCTCCTAGATCTTGCAGCCAAACAGACATTGTCCTAATCAGTACCTTGTGGGAATGGCTTGCAGAGAGAAGAATGAAACAAACACTGGCTCATCAACCTGCTTGCTAGTATGCACCCAAGTGTTCTGGCAAATGTATTTCTGTAAGGCGTATTACCATCAGGGCATTTCGTGTATCAGACAAATTGGTCTGTAGCTGTTCCTTAGTTATCATAAGAGTTTTTGCAGGGTGTGTTTATCACACTAACAAAAGTCATCCATCCATCTAGTGACAAAAATCCCCGCTACTTATTCCTGGAAACTTGCTTTTGAATTGTCAGAGTGTGAAGACTGGTGGGCTGAGTAGCAAGTCTGAAGTGCATTGTGCTGGCTTGGTCCCTGCTTGGGCACAATATGTGCAAAGGATCCTGGATGGAGCCTCTGGGTGCAGGAGCAGTTGCTGGAAGTCTGGCTGCCTGCTGCTTGTGTCTTCTCAGCTCTGTGAAATTTTATGCTTTTATAAGTGAATGATCTTTCTCAGTAATTGGTCCAGGGCCTTGGAAGAGAGAGGTGTACAGCACTGTGTTCTGCTGTAGAGATGCTTGCAGGGGAGCAGAGAGCAATGTTGCTGGTATTTTGAGAGCACTCCTTGAGGCCCATCGTTCTTAAGTACACTGACTGACTCGGTCACCATGCAAAGGTCTGTGCTCATGGCTTTATCATTTACAGCTTTAAAAATTTTTAGAGTTACTGGGTGTGTGCAGGCTTGTGATGGTGGCACACACTGTTAGTTTATCTTTGAGATAGAGGTGTGGGTCATCTGCTGGTAAACAGAAATCACCCATGTAGGTGCTATGTGACCAGCAAACCACACCCTTCTACAGCAGAACTTGCTGGGAGGTGATTCAGTACAACTGTACAAAGCACAGCTCTACCAATATAGCAGGGTACATACTGGGAGCGCTCCAGGGATGCTTTTGTACTTAACTGCTATGGAGTGAATCCATGAACTTCAGAGTGTAAATGCTGTGACCCAGAGCCCAGCTAGGTCAGTGGAACAAGTCCCTGTGGGTTGGAGGACTGTAGGCTGGGCCTTATATTGCTATTTATCTTGTTTTCCAATTTATGATGTGAAAGAACTGTGGGGTTTTTTCCCTGTCCAATCACTTCTATTTTTATGCAGCTAGTTTTAATCCATGGTATTGTCTTATCCTATCACCTGTGATTCTTCACAACTGTAAGTTGGCAAGAGACTTAAAGCTTAGAAATACGTTAAAATGTTTTTTAGTAGTACAGGAGCTTTTATGATAAGAACAAGAAGAATCTTAGAACCTAAACATCTTGTCTTCATTTGTTTAGTTTTTTGCTTGAATAGCTATCTCCAGTCATCTTTTTCAGGCAGTTTACCTGGTGTGGACTGTTCTGAACTTTTCAGAAACACTTGTGCCCACCTGCCTGCCAAAGGTGTTCTGCACTTGGAACCACAGAGTGGCAGTGCCTGGTTGGAATAAATTGGTGTGGCACATATGGACGGATGGACTGGGGAAGCAGGGGAGGAGAACTGTATCTGAAACTCCAAAGGCAGAGATAGTCTCCTTTGTTATGGCTGGTACCATGCTCTCCTTTCTAGTTCATTACTTTATTACTTCTTTTGCCTGTGCATTAGTTTTTGAAATAGTGCTAGAAAATGAGAGGCTTAGATGCAGTTTCCTCTGTTCAGAAGTCTTAACAGAGATAGATCATTAGCTTCTCTGTAACTAACTTATCCTTAAATACTGCTCTTTGTTCCTGGATTTTCCAGAAGATCTTGCTGACTTGCATCAAAACAGGAAGTCTGCAATGCTGTAAATAACTGGGTGGTTCAGTCTGACTTTTTCCATCTAACACTTTACCAGACAGAGTTAAAATTCCTTTTTATTGGCATCACTCATCCTAAGCTAGGGCTAGGCTTTCTCTTGGCATGTAACAATCTATCAAGTTACATTAGGGAGAAATGTGGGATTTGAGGGAGAGTGGGATTGGTCCTGCCTTGTCCTTCCCTTTTATTTTGGCAATATGCCCTCCAAAGATACCATATGTAAAGACATTGCAGAATGTCAGAACATCCTTGGACTTGGCCTGAAGGTTGCTGTCTGTCTTAACCTGACTGTAGGAAAGGAGGGTTTAGTTCAGCAGCCTCTGAGGAGTACACCTGACAGACACAGAGGATTTTGGTTTCCTAGTGACTTTGTCTTGCTGAATTGATACAATCATACCAGTATAACCATGGAGCAACCTCCCTGCAGTGCAAGAATGGGCATAATGTGATGTGACTCCTTTTTCGCCAGTAACTGCTCAGTTTAACTTTCTCTCATCTCCTGTATCTGTGCAGAGATTTGAGTTATGTCATAACTGTCCTTGCTTGGCTTAGCAGCTACAGGTAAGTTAATTGTACTCTGCTGTGAGATTCTGGGTGTAAGAAAGAACTTCATGAGCTCCTGTTGGTAACTCAGGTATGTGTGGGTATCATTGTCCTGCTGTATTCTTTTAGTAGTTTAAGTAAAGCTTAAGCTGTGTAGCACATCTCTGGCTACAGATCTGCACATGGTTCTGCCTAACTCTTTGTCTGTATTAGAAAGCTTTTCCTGTGTGAGCTGAACTAGGCTGTGAATTTAATGTGCTGTAGGTAAGGCTTTATAACCCTTACAGAGGAAGTCCAGTCACTTTTGAACAGCTTGCTTTCCCCTTCCTTCCTTTTCCTTTCCTATGGGGTCTCCTATTTAGAAAAGAGTTTCATGAAACCTTGAGTACTATTTGGGAAGCTGCAGACATTCCTAGGTAGGCAAGACATCTCATTTACTACTAGAGTGCATTCTGAGGCTGTGAGCCCAACGACACCTTTCTTCTGTCTCGAGTGGATAGTTTCTGTTTTTGCTTTGGCCCCTCTGGCCAGGAGCCATTTTATGGTATCTGAGTCTCTGGAAAGGCTTTCGTCTGAAATAAAAGGGACTAAGCTACAAAGTCTTGCCCAGTTAACTGGTCTGATGCTGGTGTCTGCTCTCATTAGCACTGGAACCAGATATACAACTGCTGGTGGTGTCTGTACTGGAAAAGTTAGGCGTAATTGGGGGTGTGACTGCAAAGTGCAGTAGCTCTCCTGCAGGACTCCACCTTTTTGTTTGGTTGGTTGTTTTTGTTTGTTTTTTTCCTTTCACCTCAGGAAAGACAATTTTGTAGTTCAGTCTACTGTGGAAGTTGTTCTTCAGCAGGCACAGTGATCTGCCTGTGTTGGTGAGCTGTTAACAGTAGGGGCGTTCATTCTTTGGGTGTGATGGATGCTATGGCCACCAGAAGGTAACTTGAATTGACTTTCTGTGGTCTTCTCACTTTGAAGTGTGTTGTGAGAAATTCCGCCAAGATCAGTCCTTGCCTGGCTCTGGAAGTCCAGCAATTCTTTTTGCCCTGGAGTGTGGAACACTGTCCTGATTATGGATCTTAGACTTTCTAGCCCTCTGCATGTATGTCTGCAAAGTGCTGAATATCACCCATGGTGAAGGCAGGAGCAAATTGAGGCACTGAGGTAAAATGACTTACTTCTGCTCCAGGGAACAAAACATGGTTTTCCAATAGCATCCTTGTTCCATGCTCAGTCACTTTCTGTGGTAGTCAGAAATAAATCCATTTTTATACAGTTTTTTCTTCAGAACTGCACTGCATAAACATTCTAGCAGGAGATCTAAGCTTTTGTTCTAGTGCTGCTTGGGAGGAGAAAACATGGGCCTTCTGGCTGCAAAGCAACTTAGCTGGGTAAGGTCTTCATGAATCAGTAATGAAATGCAGGGAGTCCCATTCCAAGGATCAGATCTTTTAGGTCTGTGAGAAGAAAATAATACCCTTGGGTTCATTGTTTGTTTTAATAAATGAATAAAATGGTTTTATGGGTGTCTTGCAAACTCTGGGCTCAGTCAGAAGGTCAGACTAACACAAATCCTCGTAACTGGAAGTAAATGACACCTAGGACTGATTCATGGATGATAGCATTGTGTTTCATGAAGGCCGGATAGTTCCCTAGGCAAGATTCAGTACATGAAACAACTCTTAATCTCTATGGAAAAGGCATGGATGTGATGTACTTGGTGAGGACTTGACAGGGAAAAAGAGTAATTTATAAGCTCTCAGAGTCCACTTTCCTCTCAGCATGTCCATTGTGGAAAAATCAGAAGAGATACTCTTGAGATATATTTAGGATTAAAAGTGAAAAGCTTAAAATGGAAATGACTGCTGCAATTAAGTTATTCAGAATGTTTTCTGTCACTAATGAATTTGAATGTATGTTTCATTCAAAAAAAGAAAATTGCTACATAAGAATTTAATTAGTGATAACATGGGATCAGGTTTACTTTTTGTCCTTGATGTTTTCATGTCACAGTGAAGGACGCTTCCGTGCAGACTGGGATGCTTGTACTTGTTTCTTATGTTTGCATTATGACACTAGGTCTTTATTTATGTACCATTTCAGAGTCCCCAGGATATTTAACCTTCTGTTTGAGTTAACAATATTGATACTTCCTATTTCTGACACTTTTTGTCCCTCCTTTGTCTCATTTTAGAGATTCACCAACTGGCAACAAATACATTTATTACTGCAGTGTGCTGTGATGTTCTAGTCTCACCTTTGAACAGTGACAGATATACCCTGTATTAAAGAGCTTTATTTGAAAGCATACCTGGTGGAAATTTATGAGCTTACTCGAATAAGCATGACACGTTTCTCATTCCTAAATGAGAAAATGAAGTTCCAAGTTCCTACAGCTGACTTCTTTGAAAACTTCTAGGAAAGGTGAAAAGAAAAAAGTAATTTTCACTTCCCATGTTTCCAAACTTACACCTCTGGATGATGCATGAGGGGAACAAGACTGATTGTCTTTACATTATGATGTAAGGAGACAGCACATCCATCCTCCAGCACTTCCTTCCATCCTCTAGGAGTGTACATTGTTCTACCAGAATTTTGGTGGCTAAGGAAGTTCCCCTTCCAGTTCACAAGTCTTACTTGTAGTGGCAGTGCTGAGAATGATACTGAAATCAGCCAAACAAAAGAAATGGGAGGAACAAGGGAATCTCAAAACATTTTTTAATGGCAGAAGTAGTAGGAATGCGTGATAGTTTCAAGAGTTTTATACAGAAGAGCCAAGAAGCCTGTAAGGAGATTGTTAGGATAGCTAGATGGCAAAACCAGGGATGATAATTGCTGCTTCTATTAAAAAAAAAACAAACCAACGTATTTCTTCCCTTTGTGGCAAGGTTTTTAGTGGCCAAAACTGATAGTTTTGCAGGAACAGCAGAGGAATTGCTTCCGAAAGCACAAAAATCTGCTTTCCTAGTGGTATTGGTAGCATGTCCTTGGCTGATACAATTGAACTGAGTGCTCTGTTCAGGAAGGTACCAGCATCACAGGGCAAAGTTGGACATGACTGATCATAAACCTGATGAGTGAGCAACAACTGACCACCCAACACGTGCACACAGCTTGTGGAAGGATCTACTGAGCAGTGTTCTGTCGGGAGATGGCTGTAAGAGACAAAGGCTTATGTTTTGTTCCTACATACCATGCCTGGTGTGTTTCCTGTCCCTTTTGTCTCTCCCCTGCTCCTACAGGGAAAGTGTTTCCTTGCAGGGGGGTGAGCAGCAGAGCAAAGGCATGGTGCCTTTGCCTTCCACAGAGTGTGAGCTGCAGGGCACTCGCTGAGCCTGCTGCCACGTGACATTCAGTTTTAGGGATTGAGAAGCAATATAGAAGCTTGTTGTGAAAGCTTTAACTTCTCAGTAGCATCAACCCAGCAAAGTGGGGCTTGGTGAAAAAATGTGAAGTTCCTCTGTTACTGTATATGCTGGGACTTCAGCAGGGTTCTGCTCTTGGTTAGGCTGTGAGGGAGGGGAGGCTGCATCACGAATCAGTGTCAGAGGGAAACAAGTTTTCAGCCTTACTGACTGCACAAAAAGAACTGTCCAAGGGCAGTAAGCCAGGGATGTGGAAACTGGTGCTCTGGTGTCATCTTTCCTAGAAATTGCTGCAGAGTTCTCTAGTGGAGATAGCACTGATATTTAAACAAACTGTAAAAGGGAGTGTAGTTTCCTTGGTGTACTGTTTTAGTCAAGGGAGCAAGTATTTTCAAACAGATAGTCCAGGAATCTTACTAGACATTGCTTAATTATCACTCCTTTTTCTTGTGCAGGAATAACTTAAAACCTGCTCTCCCAGGATCTGTGCTAGTCTCATGTGACTTTTCTGTATACGGACTGGGCAGTTGCATAAGGAGCTGCTGAGGTTGTCAGGGGACATGCCAGGGTTCTGGGACTTGTTGAACTGTTCGTGGACTGATCATGTCTTTTGTTGAACCTGTTCATACATGTAGTTGAACTGTTGTGTCCAGGGACGGGGGAGCAGGATCGGGGGAAAGAAGGGGAAACAGAGGCTTTTGGAGTGGACTCTGCAGATTTAAACCAAACTCAGCGACAGACATCTAAACTCCCCTGCATGTAAGTTGATGCCTCTGGTTCAGGACAGCATCGGATGCAATGGGATTGTCCTGTTCTGCAAGTCTGGAACAGCTGGCAGTGGACCTGGAACACTGCTATGAGAAAGTGGTTTTTTATGGAGTGTTGTGAGCAGCTTTCTTCTGTCTTTCTCTGTGGGGGCAGGGAAACAAGCAAATCCCAGCTGTCAGCAGTTCTACAGTCTGAGGTACTGTGCTGAAGGTGGCTACAGGTCTAAGACTGTTGTTGTTGTTGGGACTGTTTTTCTGGAGGCCATGTGAGTTGATCAAGCATGTACCTTACCAGCCTGGACACCTGTGCTGTTACCTGTGCTGATCACGACCTGGAGGAAAAGAATATTCTGAATTTCTTGGGACTTGTCAAGGGTTTTTCTGTCTCCCTGCCTTGTGCCAACGATCTTGCAAGCATTGCTGGTGTTCAGGGTTTGCTGGAGTAGAAACACTGGTGTTTGAGTCTTATGCTGAATATACCAGAAAAAATATCTGGATGCAAAGATGTAGCATTCAGCTGCTGAGAATACTTAGACCATATTCCTGCTGAATGATGGTGAAGATGATATATGTCTCAGGCTTCAAGGAATCCAATTTCCCTGCTGCTTCTGTGTCTTGCACAGAAGCACCTGTTGTGTCTTTTCCTGCAGGAAGCTCCTGTAGCTGTTGCAGGATAGTGGAGAGCTGTCCGTGGAGGTGTGGGAGGGTGAGCATGTCAGTGTTGCAGCTGGATGCCCTCATGCAGGAGTGGAGGTGTAGGAAGTGTTAACAAGAGCATGTTTGGAATCTTGCATTTGGGCCCGGTACAGCCAGCCAGTGTCTTCTGTGGGCATCACTTGGGTAGGATGTTAGGAACAAGTAGAGTAAGATGTTCTTATTGTTCTGCTCAGTAAATGCATGCTGCAGAAATCTGGCATAGGAAAAGAGCTTTAGTTGTTTTGTTTGGTGAAGGTGGTTTACTCTTGAGTATTTTTAAGTGAAGCTTGGTATCTTTTACAGGCTGTGGGCTCTTCCTCCTTTACTGTTGTATATTCAGGCTAGATATTAGTAATTATGCCAAGAATTACTGCCAGAGTCAGGAATATCTGACTACAAATAGCTTTGTTGTTAGAAAGTCAGACCAATTGGAGCACGTCTTAAGGGAGCTGAGGCTCTCAGCAGGGTCCCTGGCCATCCTAACAAGTATTGGTTTAATGTGTACAAAGCTCTTGCCGAGGGGCTGTGTGTAAGGGGGGGAGGTGAGACTGAAGGATTTTCTGAGGTAGAAGGAAGAGTAGAAGAGAGAAGTGTGTGGAAGCAATGTACCCTGAATTATTTTGACACTTGTTCTTGCCTTTCAACATGGATATAACTGGACTTGTAACAATTTGTATTTGAGTGGTGGCACAGAGCAGAAGACTGAAGACTTTCAAATGCACAGGATTGCAGCAGTACCTACAGCTCCTAGTTGCAGATAAGAGGTCAGTTGCACTAAGAATAGAGTTTGCTACATCCTATTTCATGGTACCTGTCTTGTAGTCTATTCTTTAAAGTATTTTATTGAAAGAGCAGCCTGTGAAAATCCAGATGTCAGGGAAAATTGTCACCTTTCATTAAAAGCAATAAATAGTGCTGGGAGAGTTACAGAGAAAATGCAGGCCAGGTCAGAAGTGAAGAGGACACAGCTTTTCTGCTGAGGAAGATACAAGTGTCTCAAAATGCTTGGCAGAGCCCCTCGCTACAGGTAAACGATATGTATTCGCTGGCCTGTCTTGTCTTGTAGTTTTGACAGTCTGCTTTCTTCTCTGGTGCCAGTATGTCTCAGCTTTGCTGTGCTCCAGTCTGCATATGCACCTGTACGGCTGTTGTGTTTTCCAAGATGCTCTGCACAGACGTTTTCCCCCTGCTTTGAAGGCCCTGCAACCTTAGCATGGTTTAGCTTCTCAGTTTCTCGTAACTCTAAATACTGTCCCTCCCCTGAGGCTTTCTGTCCTCTTTATGTCCCTGCGTGTTTTGTTTCCCCTGCTGCCTTGTTCTTGTTGCTGCGCTTTTTTTGTTTAACTTCTCCATTCATGTGTACAAGCCCCATTAAGCACTTCTGTACAAGCTGGGGGCAGCTGAGGTTGAGATTTGAAGCAAACTGGTGGCAGAACAAGAAACTGCTTTGGTTCACTGATGCTTTGAAGGTGATAATATGGAGACTATTCCACAGTGGCCAGGGTGGTAGCACTGGATGTAGGAGGACAGGGATAATTGCATAATGCCTCTTCAGGTGTCTGGAGCTCAATATGGTGCTGTGTGGAGAGTCACTGGTTGCTTTGGTGGAGTTATCCAGTAGTCACTGGGTGAAGCAAGTGAACTGGGAAGCCATACTTTGAATCTGTGGAGAGCAGTGTGGGGCAGCATAACTGATGTGCAGGGAGGCACATCTGTATTCCTATCAAGCAGCTACTAGGGGATGGCCACTACTTCTTTTTTTTCCTTTCCATTCTCTAATTTGTGGAAAGGGAAAACAAGACCTCTGGGCTCTTAACACATGCAAGGACGATCTGGTTGCTTTCATGATGATGATGGTTTTTGGAAGAAAAGGAGAGAGGGATATTTCGCCATGAGCATAAATTATGCCTAAAAGATATTCCCCTTGCCCCCCAAATTGGCGAAAACGGAAGAATTTTCAGCCTCAATAAAGAGGCATGCCTGTGCTGAATAGGATCACTGCTCAGACTGGAAAGACTAATGGCCCCGAACACAGTAAAATTAAGTTAATTTTGTAGCTGTGTGTGTGTGTGGAGGGCCGTGCCGCAGCGCGCGCCGAGCGAGGGACGTGCTTCGGCGCAGGTAACTGCTGTGCAAACCCTTCCTCTGCCTCCTGCTCCTCCCGGGGCAGTGCCAAGCCGGGTTCCTCCCTCAGCTCTCCACCAAGCCACGCTCTGCTCCTTCCAGCAGCGTCCTGGCTCCTCAGTTTATCTGCACTGCCAGCCTGGCATTCGGCTGGCTTCTCCTTATCTGCTTAGCCTCGCTGTCCCCTTTGTGCTTGCTTCCTCCTGGCGATGGCTGGGGAAAAAGGCTGGCTCTCCCCTTCCCCCGTCTCAGGGCTGCCGAGGCTTTCCCAGCCCTCTCCCCTGTCTCCTGCTGCTTCTCGGCTCTTTGTGTGAGCTCTGCTCCTGATGCTCACCACATGGTGGTTGCGTTTGAGAGCCTGTAGGGCCCTGCGTCTGCAAACTTCTGTCCTCTTTGTTAAACAGGGTGGGGAAGGGGATCGGGCCGGTTTGCTTTTCCCTGAAGCGTCTGAGCAGAAAGCCACGAGCTTTTCTGCAGGCTGCCCCAAGTGCTGTGGGCCTCTTCTCCGTGTTCACCGCCGGGCTTGCGTCCCGATTGATTTCTTTGTAAATATGCTGTGGTATGCAAATGCTGGCACTGCAGAAGGAGCGTTTGTAATCCTAAAGCAGAGGCAGCTCAGGAAAATCCAACGTCTTTGCAGAGCTCTGCCCCTGTTTTGCTCCTCTGGGCTGCAAGTGTGCTTGCTGCTACTTATTGCCAAGAGCCTGTGTCTCCAGGGCTTGGTTTGCTGTTCCTTGGCACCTTTTAGGATCAGTTAGGTTCAGCCTGAAGTGGGAATCTGCAGAATGAGTGTAAGGCAGTGCTTGGTGTGCAGCAGTGATGAATTGCTTAGCCTCTCCTGTTATCATACTGCGTTCTTGCTCTGATTATTAATGTAGATGCAGGACAAACTAGTTCTGAGATTCTTTGAAGGCAGGAGAAGGAGAGAAACCAGATAAGTTGTTTTGGATAGTCTTTTACTAAAAGTTGAAGGTTAAAACCAGAATGTTAAGATTTGCCATGATTGTTAGCTACATTTTAAATATAGTCCTTACTGCGCCTCTGAGTTTGGCAGAAATGGGGAAAAAACAAACTAACTTGTGAAATCTGTTGGAAAATTGTGATCCAGGAGCCGCCTGCATTTCAAGGGCATGTTAAATCTGACTTTGTGTTTTTGGGTATGAATATTATCCTTACAGCACCCTGTGGAGCTCGGCCCCATGCAGACAGAAGGAGAGGGACTGTCTGTACCTTGGGGAGCTTGTGGGCTAATGAATGCACCAGTCATCTCCAAGGAGAGCTGGAAGCAGACTGTTTTTTCAAGATCTAATTTGAAATAACACAAATGTGTCATTTGTGGGTCCCTATTTGAATTCAGCATTTCTGAGAGTTGGATGATGAGGAAGGCTGACCCACAGTTAGGGCTTTCTTACAGGGGGTCAGGGAAACCTCACTCAGCCTCTGTGAGCCTGGCAGACAGCGCTTTGCGTGTGTGTGTGTTGATAAAAGCTCTCATCTGCTGGCAGGGGTGCTGTGAGGATAAGGACCTGGAAGAGTGTCATGGATGGGGGTGAGAGGAGGATATGCAACTGTCACAGAGAAGTCGGATTTGTGTGGGTTAAACTGGGCATGCTCGCAGCCTGTTGATTGCAGTTGCACACCACATCGTGCATGACTCAGTGCTGGGTGGGATTTGATATATAAGCTTCTTGTATGCTCGCGTTGGCCTGAGGACAGGTATCTGTTTCTGGAGGTGGCTGTGTTGGGAGAGGTGGCTGGGATCTCCACAGATCTGCCAGCCAGGCTACTCCTGTAACCTCTATAAAACCAGCTTTGGGTAGAAATGTGTTAGTTTAGGTGACTTCAGCACAGAGGTGAGGCCTATCCTGGGCATGCTGGCAGGGCCTGATTCTGCTGCTCTTGGAGGGCACTACCTCTGCGAGGGAGCTGCCATGATGGTGCCTTCCTTGGATGTCCAGCCTATTCAGAGCACTCAGCTGAGCTGGGAAGATGTGTTTGCAACTGTTGTGTGATGGGCTTTTCTGCTTGCGGCCTTGAAAAGTATTGGTGTTTGACCCAGGTTTTAAATAATACTAATAATACAAACCTTTACTGTCTTTGAGAGCCGACTGTACTCGATTGATTGATTGGACTGTGTAAAATTATTTGGTACTGCAAGAGTAGAGTAACATAGAATTTTTCTCTCAGTTGTCCCTTTGGGTGGACTCGTCTGGATGCTGACATGAGTGTATCCTGTCTGCTTGTCCTTCACACTACTGTCTTGCCAAGCAGTAACAAGTTTGCCCAGCAGCCTTAGTTCGTAAGCCATTGAGCATAGCTGGTCGTTGCTTTTTAAAAATGTATTCTGATCTCCTGAGATGTGGGGTGAGGATGAGAGGTGCCCACATCCCATCCTGTTTAGAGTCTGGGTTCTGGTTAGTCAGATCTGTTCCTGACTGTCGTCTTGGCAAGGTTTTTTGAAGTGTGGTGGAAAAAATAAACCAGTTGCTCTGTTCACCAAGAATCTACATTTTGCCACTGGTGCTTTCTAGGCACTTGTTACTTCACTAATCAGTTTAAGCTATCTCAGAAGAAGGCTGTCATGAACTTCTGATGAGTGGGAAGGGAAGAGGTATTGCTAAGAATGCCAAAAAGTAGTTTCTGCTTAGTGAACACTTGAGACTGACTTTTTGAGTTTCTTCTTGTATTGGGCAATAGAAAGAGGCCAGCTGGTCCTTAATGTGTGGGAAAGATGAGTAAAATGCTGCTTGTTTGAGTTGCCAGGGAATGGAAAAAGGGTGGCTTGAGCTGAGGAGTGGGGACTACTTGGATGAGTGGTCTGGGCAGCATTGCTGTTTAACTGGAAAGGGAATAGGGGGACATGCAAGGTCTGAGAAACCTCTCTGTTGGCTTCTTGCTCCTTGTGTCACTTTTCCCGGGGGAAGAAGCCTTGGGAATCCAAGGGTGTCCTGCAGCTGGGGGTTGGAGAGGAGTCACTCTGTGCTTGTCATTCTCCAAATAAAGCAACACTTGTGTATTCCCCATTTCAAATTAGTTATCTTGTTATTTCTGTTTCTCACCTTATTTTTACTACTAATAGCTGGATTGTCCTTTTGTCAGTAGAAGACACAGTATGTGAATTGGAGGAGGGGGCAGCTGGGGGAGGGAATGTGGGCATCTGCTGAATGGAGGGAATGGGCAACGTGTTCAGTCTTGTGACAGGTGGCACTTGTTATGTGCTAACTAATATTGAGGGGGGAGGGTAGGGTCTCTTTGAACACTGCGTACAGTTCTGGTTGTGTCCCATTCCCATCCCTCCCCCATGCATACGTGCTGCTCAGAGCTGTAAGATAACTAAAGTACAGGAATCGTTCTTGTTTCCTATCTCCATATGAGGGAGAAGCAGAAAAGCTTGGACTGTCTAGCTTGGAAAGCAGATGACTGAGAATAATGTAGTAGATCTGTAAAACAACAAGAGACACGGAGGAGGTGAACAGGGCTCAGTTATTCTCTGCTTCTCATAAGGCAGGAAATAGGACCACCAAATGAAATGACTGGGTAGCAGCTTCAGAGTAGAGAAGGGAGTGTATGCATGGGCTTTCTTTGTTCTCCTTCAGACAACAAACATATAATTAAATTGAAGCACTCTGCCACAGGATGTTGTAGATGCCAAAATTACAAATGGGTTCAAAAAGGATTAGTCTATTTGATGGATTTTTTTTTTTTTTTTTTATTCCATCCTCCCATGAAGGGCCATTAAATCCAGCGATGCAGATACAGTACCAGGCCCAGGAAGTTTCTCTGCTGGTCCTGGTCTTGTTATTCCTAAGTGCTGCCTGTGAATAATGGGCACGACTGGCCCAAGCAGCTGCTCTTGTACTTAAGGGAACAACAGAGGACCCTGTTCAGTAGGTGGGAAGAGCTGAGGGCTGGCTTAGTAGAGAAATGGGAAACTGTATGAATGTGGAGCTGTGCTTGTAGGAGTTGCTGGTTGTCAAAGATTTGGGAAGGCAGCAGAATCAAGATCTGTGATGGAAAGAGAGGATGTGTTTGCCTTATCTTTGCTTCCTCATCAGTAGGTTGTTTGGCTTCAAATAGATTTAGCAGTGTCTAGATATTTGTCAGCAGCATGAGACCTAGCACTTCAGGAAACTGCTGTGTTATTGTTGTTCCTTTTCTGTATATTAAATTCTATATGTGGATCTTAACTTGTGTGCATGTAGGCATGCCTGTGTAACTTTCTGGCCACCTGAATGAAAGTGGAAGAGAAATAGCATGGAAGGGAAAAACGGAAGGAAGGAGAGGAGTGTGGTCTTGTTGGGTCAGTGTTTGGGGAGAACAGAAACCAGCAGTAGTTTGCTTTATGTAGCTTGGTTTTCAGATCTGATTGTGTGCGTACATTTACCTATTTTTAACAAACTTTAAAGTAGTTAATTGTGTGGCTCTGTGGAGGTGCTTAGTTGGTTTTGTTGTTGTTTTGGGGGCTTTTTTGGGGTTTTTTTTTTTTGGTTTTTT
>WEKY01030233.1:190594-265955 GCA_013390045.1 Picathartes gymnocephalus
TTTTTTAAGGATTATGAGTGTGCAGGGATTCCCACGGCAGGATATAGGTCTGTGTGGCAGCTGTGGGTTGTGGAGTGCTAGCCATAGGGTGTGTGGGGCCCATGAGGCTCCATATGTTGTGCTTGCTTTTGTTGGTACTGACCGGTGGGGTGGAATGGGTCCAGTCCTACCCTGGTCCTGATGGAGCTTTGGAGCTGCTCCAGCCCTGAACTGCAGTCTCGGGAGGCGGGGGATGCTCCCTGGCATGTGGAGCAGGGAGAAGTGTGCTTGGGAGGGCAGGTGAGCCTCATCAGTTCAATGTGAAATGTGTGCTGCAGGCTTTGGCTTTGTTCTGGTTGCTGCTTTCTGGATGTGCATTCAGGATTGCTGTGGTATAGTTAGCAGCTGTCGTCCTTACAAAAAAAAAAAAAAAAAAAAGTGGGTGGTGTTTTAAAAAGGCTTGCAAGAGATCTCTGATAAAATCTTGATCAAAAGTGCATTTTCTCTCTCCTCTTAATTTTATACTTAACTCTCTCTAAACAAACTCCAGCCTTTTCACATTTCAGTACAAAACCCCAGCCATGTCTAGACAAAAGCCCGTTGTGATCAGCAGCGGTGTGCTGCTCAATGCTGAGCGTGTACAGGGCTATAGTCATGTTCCTGATGGTGTAATGTGCTTCCTGCTCGTGTATGGATTGCAGGGCTTGTGTGTGCAGAACTCGCTGAAGAGCTCGGGTTGAAATTGTATGGGTGTAGAAAATTTACACACTTAAAGTGTATATTGAAAGGCTATTTGCTTGTACAGTTATTCAGACCTCATCTATGGCTGCACATTGGTGCCACCTGCTTGCAGGAGAGAATGAGCAGACTCCTTTTATTCAAGGAAAAAAAATACAAGGCGAGGCCTCAACATCTGTTCTGGCTTTATTGTTCGGTCTGGCCTGGGCTGTGGGCAGAATGTAGGCCACAGCTTTTGCGTTGCTGCTAGTTCTTAAACTGGAAAGGCATCTTGGATCAAATGAGTTCTTAAAAGGTTTAGAAATAAAAATACAAAGATGCAAAGTTCAAGCTTAGACTGGGTTGAACTTGATTACTTTAGAGAAAAGGAGCTATTGCTATCTGTGTTTTTTCTCAATTTCTCTTTTGGTTCTTCTAATGGTAATAATTTTTATCACTGCAAAGTGACCTTTGTAATCATTGCTGGGTGATTAATCTTTAACTGGGTAATTTTTAAAGCAATATTTTGCACACAGTTGTAATGTGTGATACTGTGGGGGTTTGTAGCACAGCACCTACAGTCACCCCATGTTTCCAGTGCTGCTGTTCTGTATAGAAACCCAAATAGTCGCTTTTGTTTCCCTAGGCAGATACAAAAATGCCCTCAGAGCTTTATTTGCATATAGATTATAGTGCCAGCCGGGTGTAGTCATGTATAGGAAGAGCTAACTGCCGCTTCATTTATAGCTTTTTAATTAAAAAATGTTTCTCAGTTTTCAAGATTCCAGTTCTGTTTCATTTAATGCTGCTATAGTGTGTACAATGATGGTAGTTCTGTGAGGTACCAGCTGCTATGACTAGGCAGTCCTTGGAAAACAGGAATGAAAGGGGATCACAAGCATGATCTGCTGACTCAGGGGGAAGTCACATGCAGAAGGAAGTGGAGATGAGCAGCAAAGTTCTTCAAATGTCTTTGAGTTGCTGCTTGAGACACCAGTGCCAGTAGTGGGGAAGGAAGGTAGAAAAAGCTTTCCTTCTGACTCTGAATTTTGTTTGAATTCTCTTGTGTTACATAGGTGTGCTATTGTATCACAGCCGTGCATTTACAATTTCACTGTAAGCCTGAGTAATACCAATGAACCCATAAGAGAGAGGTTTTTTTGTACTGTGGGAGCCCGTGCCTCCCTTGTCTTATTTTGTTTAGCGGCCATCATGGGTACTGTAAACAGGGGATTTTACACTATGCAATAAACTTAAGTTCTGCATTGATAAAGAAAATGCAGGGTTGGGAATGGAAGCATTTGTTTAATCTCACTTTGTTGGAAGTACATACATTAGACTTGATCAAAAACTGCTTTAAGAAGCATTCAGCAGGTAAGTTATTATATGGCAGCTCCAGCTCTTCCAAACAATAAAAGTATCTGTTCACCTTTGGATATTATACAATGCATGTTTTTATATATAATGCTCAGGGTTGCATATTAAAAGGAAGAGATATTTCTTATGCTTTCTTTTAAAATCTGCACTGTGTGATTTAAAAATGAGTTAATACCAGTTGGGGGAATCATTAAGTGCTGTTAATAAAGCAGTAGCCTTTGTAGGTGGGAATCTTGCCATCCTGTACCTTGGGTATTTCAGTTGTTGTATAAACTTTATTAACTTCATGAAAGACATTGCTGAGATCTGGACGTATATTCTTACCTGTTTTGCAAAAGATGAGTACCTGAAGAATTCCCTTTAGTTCAATGGCAAGTGCTTTTAAACTTCAATTTCAGGCTCATGTTTACTTTCCAGAGAAGGTACAGAAGTATTTGCATCAACCACCTGACTGTGGACCTACTCTTTTGAGTTACCTTTTGCTGATTCTAAATAACAGAAGGAGCTGACTAGAGCAGGGTCCCACTCTTCATGGTGTGTGTTGCAGTGCTTTCACATAGTTATGTGTTAGTGTGCTTTGCTTTGAAATCCAGAGGGTTTCAATAGCTCTGAAATGCCTTGTGCAAACAGCAACAACATCAGAGACTACTGTGAAAGGGTTACAGAGAAGGAAAAATGCTGGAGGTATCCTGCCCAAGCCTCACTTTGACTTGGGCAGGATGCAGCTGGAAGCAAAATGTGTCTTGACATCTGCAGGAGGCGAAGATCATTTCTCTGAGGGGTCAGTACAGGTGTCAAAAGGAAACATAAAGCTCTTGAATGGCTCACAGCTATGGCCGGATCATGCAGCATCCTTGGGGAGAGCTGTGAGATGGAGCAAGTCCCTCAAGTACAGGAACTCAAGTGGGAGCTGGCACTGCTGCCTTGCACAGAAGTGAAATAGCAGATGACAGAGTGATTGGTGGCTGTTTGAGAGGCCTCTGCTCTCACTGAGTTTATTCTGGCATGTTTATTCTCTAACTTGGAGAAGAAAAATGAAACATGATTTGTCAGGCTGGAACTGCACAGTGCTGGGCTCCTACTCACAGGCATGGTTTTGCCTTCCTGCACACTCCTTGTGTATGGTGTCCATTCCACTCACGGTCTTTAAGACAGTTTAAACTGGTGCTGTGGTTGAGGGAGGTGTCTTGGCTGTCCCTGCTTCCTTACTCTTCTTCCTTGTTTCTAAGGATCTGTGTAGAAAACCAGGAACTGGTATCGAGTTAAAGCTAACAGCTTTTTTGTTGGATCACTTTCATTTTTTTTAAAGTTCAGGTAGATCCCCTGCTTTGCTTTGTCAAGTAGATGGTGGAAGGGGAAACAACTTCCCATGCTCTCTTTTGCAGTGGTGCTGTTGAACCATTCTTTCCTTCTGATGCCAGTTACTCCATGGCTAGCTTGAAATTTGGGAGGGATCAGAGGGACAGGGAAGGTACTCTCTGACCTGTAGGGGGGACTTGATGTATGTACACTGGTACAGTGACCTTTGGTAGTTCCTATTTGGAGACATCCTTGTTTCCCTTTCCCTGCCAGGTGTCCTGACTTGACAGCTCCTGGGTAGAGGTTAGGAGAGCCTAAGCTGCTCTGGATCAGGGTTTCACATCTTGCATTGTGCTGCTCTTGCAGATGTCAGGCCAGTGCATTAGCTCAGGGAGCCACCAGAGATGGAGAGCCTCGGTCTGTCGGTAGAAGTGATAGGAAATTAAGTGGCCATGTTGTTTCTGTCCTGTGCAAATCAAGGTATTTCTGCACACTGGGTTTGAGATGTGTCCTCGCAGCTCCAGGGGGGGGAAAAACCCAGAAGTCCTCACAACTTTAGAATATTGATACATATGTGTTCTGTACTGCTTCATCTCCTCCCTTGCGCAGTAGAACTTTTTGGGCTTGTGCAGTAAACCACATCCGTATAATGAGACAAACTTTAAAAATAACATTTTCTTCACAAAATGAATTTTAAGCTGGATTGGTTGTCTCCTGTATTTTGGTGTATAGTCTGTAGAGCAGGGGTATGTTCTAGGGATAAGAAAAGAGAGAGGTATGGGAACTGCTGTGGAAAAGCAACATGACTGTGCCTGATTGGGGCTGCACTTCTCTGCCTGGGTAAAGGCAATGGAAGTTTGTGTTCCCTGTGAATTCTGATAGTGGAACAAAATTTAGGGGATGCTGCTTGTAGTAGAAGGTCTTCCTTATGGAGGAAGCAACCATGATTCCTGACAGAGTTGGGACAAATGGGAAAGCTAACAGTGGGAAAATGATTAGAGTGTTTGCTCCCACAACTGTGATATGGAGGTAATGGCAGTGGCAGAGACTTTACAAATACCTGGTGGGTAGCTAGATGAAAGCACAGGATTACCTGAAATGTCAGATCTTCTTGTCTGCCCATATACAGCTTCTCTAAACATGGGTTGCACTGGTTTAACTGCAGTTGCTTAAACAAGCAAACCCCATTGATCCTAAATTGATCTGTTCTCCTAAAAAAAGAGTAACCCTTGCCCTTCTTATGTACATATTTTTACATGAAATATACAGCAGATTAAATTGAATTATCCTTACAGATTTGTCACGGAGGCGCAGAGTGTCAGAATTTGTCCTGGTATTCCTTGTCCAGAAGCATGGGACAGTGTTTTATCCATGGGAGGTGAAACTTCACCCATCTTACTGTGGATGAGCTGAGCTAGTGGTGCCCTGCTGCTGATGGGGGCAGCTGGGCTGGGATGTGCGCCTGATGTGTCCCAGAGCAGAGGAGGTTCAAACTGCTAAACTGGGAGAAAACTTTTTCCTTTTCCTGATGTAGGTGGATTTTGCCAGTTCAGTGAGTGAGACTCTGCTAAAGACAGGCTGACATTGCCTGGTGTTACACCTCACTTGCAGTGTTTGGACATCAGGCTCCTGAGCTGCAGTGGGTACTGGGGTGTGTTGGGGTTTGGGTGGAAGTGTCTAAATTTCTCGAGACCTGACTGATGATCTTTGAGTATTTTTATGGGATAAGAATGTGCTTTTCAGTATAGGTTAAAGTGAGGAGAGAGACTTTCTAATTTTCTGTGCTTTGAATGCCGTGTTAGACTTTAGTAGAACAGGCCATCCTGGATAAGGAGAGTGAAGAGAGAAATTTGATAAAGGGGAGGCTTAGGGTTGACTCCTTTGCATTCCAGCCTAGACTTGAAATGAGGAGGAAGGTAAAATTTAATGCCAAATGTTTCAGGACTTGTAATTTTAATTTCAGACATTCTTTGTGTTCTGTGTCTGGTCTTCACCTCCCATCTCTTGCCAACAGAGGATGTTGTCTCTTCTCACTCCTTTTGTTTGCCCAGTGTAGAAAGTAATGAGAATGCACACTGTGCAAAACACCTCGTATGTGCAGTTGCTAACCTTACTAAAAAATCCCAAAAACCAAATGAAAGATAATCACGGTGTCTGTGATGAAGAAAACCTGCTAGTTCAGTGTAAATATGTTGCTGACAGGTGGTTATTTTTAATACATGCTATTTGTGCTTTAAATTTAATGTTAAAATATTTTTGTCATCTAAACCCTTGACTGTTCTTAGTTGAGCAGGTTGAAGCCGTGAGTGTTCATAGTACTATAATGTACTTTTGTGTTACTAGATCTTTTCTGACCTGTTTTAATGCATCATGAAGTGGTGGTTATATGTCTAATTGCACAGCGCAGAGAAAATAGCATTGTGTTGAAATATTGCATAAAACTTGACTGTTATGCGGCATTTTGTAGTAGAAATAGTACTGTAGGTACTCATTCATAACAAGATTTTCAAGTTTCTCTCTGCCAGGGCGGGTGGTTGGCCTGGCTGTGTGTGTGCTGACTCAAAGGAGGGAGTTTATTTTTTTTCTCTTCTCATCCTCTTCCTCCTCCTCCTCTTTTGACTGCTTGTGACCAAATATTGGCGGAATTGACAAGAGCTTGCTCTTGAAACATACCTTAGTTTGAAGTTGCTTTTTTGAACTATGTGCAGCTGTGGATCTTCACTTGAGACTTTCAGAGCTCTCCTGCCATCCAGGTGTTAAGCAGGTTAAAAACAGACTTGTTGTCTGAGTGTGGATGTGTGTCTCAGCGTGGGTGTGAATGCATTTGGATTTCTCTGGAGCAGTTGAGGCTAGGACCTGATTTTGACCTGGGGGACCCAGCGTCACCTGGGTGGGCATTCCTTGTTGTATGGGGGATGGAGGCACAGAAGGGCTCCTGGGTCGGTGCAGGAGGTGCTCAGAAGTGTCGTGTGGGACGTTTTATGCATGTGCCTACCCTGAAGTGTTAATCTGCACACTACAGTCTCATGATGTCCAGGGCTTGGAGCCTGCTGCCTGAGCCTAGCTCCTCCCTTTTTCATTTAATGATGGCTGGAAGAAAAATAATCAAGTGTGCTGGAAGAGAAACATTAATTAACTTTTAATTTAGATCTAACGTATGCTGCTTAGTGTACTGCATGAGAGTGTGTGGTATCTGTCATGTTATATAGAGGGTGATGCATTGAAGAAACAAGGAAAAGCCTCAGGTCTGAATGGGAAGATGGGGTTTTTAACTCTGTGGATGGGTTTTATATCTTGATTAAAAGCTGCAGATATGTGATAAATTGCTTTTGTATCCATTTTGCATTTGAAATTACTTTCTCTGTAACTAGGTTTGTATCTGTTTTCTCTTAAGCCAAACTTGCAAGGCGAAGTCAGGAGAGAGAGAATCTCGGCATGCTGGTCTGGTCCCCTAACCAGAATCTGTCTGAAGCAAAATGTAAGTCTCTTCAACTACTTTTATTCCCTTCTTTCCTTACATGTATCACTTTAAGAATGCAACCTTTTGGTAGAGAGGTTATGTCTGTGACCTTTTATTATGAATTGAAATTAATTCGAAAAAAGAAAAGCCTACAAAGCAATCCCCCAGGTGATGTTTGTTCTCCACTGGGCAGCTGCTTCGTGTCAAATCCACGGGAGCAGGGAAAGCAAGAGAAATGCTGTAGAAGATGACAGAAATAACTGGGAAGGGCAAAATGAAAAGTGGTGGGCGGGGGGTGGGGGCCCGGGAAATATTTGGTAATTAGTAGTACCTTTTCCTCCACAAAGACAAATCCACATCTGGAGCCCATGGAGGTTTTAAATGCCAGAACAATTGCAGTGCCTTGGAATTCCACGTGAGGGCAATTAACAGCGCTCTGTGTGTGTCTGGGAACAAGTCTCAGTGCTGCTGCCAGATGGCAGAACTAGTGTTTGAAAGGCTTGTCTAGCTACAGTTCTCCTCATGAATAAGTAGGACTCCTTGATTAAAAGGCTGCTGTTTGAATGCAGTAACTAAACCTAAGTGCTTTTGGGGAAGGGAGCTGAAAAGAGCTAATTTTGACTTTGTGCTTATACCTTGGTTTGGTTTTTTTTTTTTTTTTTTTTAACCTTTCTTCTCATCCAGACAAGCCNCTTTTTTCTTATATCTTTGTTTTGTTTTTTTTTTTTTTTTTTTAACCTTTCTGTTTCTGAGACCAAGAATGAGAATCATGCGTTCCTGTTCCTCTGCAGTTTTTGTGGTGGCACTATTAAGTGAATATCTGGTTTTCCCCTAGACCCAAGGACTGGGATGCATCATAAGGCACATGTGAAGATGTAGTGGCATTTGCAAATTAAGGCAGCAGAGATTGTGCACAAACTGGCTCTGTCATGAAAGGCCTGTGCTCTGCCCTGGGGCATTTGTTCCACTGAGCAAGTTGCCCCTTAAATTACAGAAGGATGATGGTACTGTGATCTGCAGATAAAAAGGGCTTTTCAGGGATCATATTTGCTTTCTCTCCTTGTCTGCTCCCTGCTGGCTGTTGGATGCTGAAATAAGACTGATGAGAAGAGGAATGTATTTGACAGTTATTTACAGCTAGAAACCTCTTAAAAGGTAGAACAACAAGAAATAGTTGCTGCCACCAAAAACAATGACTGTTCATGGGTTGTGCATGACACAGGATTCCTGTAGCTGCCTCTCAGGTCTGAGTGTCTTTCGAATCTCAGCTCAGCTTTGGAACCTTTAACTCTTACCTGATAGGAAACTGGTTTCTTGAAGAGGGAAGACAGAATAGAGGAGAAAAAGGAGGGAAGATAAGTGAAATTTAGTAAAATAATCTTTAACTGAATATTCTGTTGTAATTGGCACAAAAATATACTCTTAGAGCACAGAGAGGATATAATATCTGCTAAGAAAATGTCATGAACATAAGAGGTAATTAAAAAGGTAGTATGATGTTGATGAATAAAAACTAGGTGGCAGTTGTCTGTTAGTACAGTAAAAATGTTGGGAAAAACAGTGTGAATATAAGAGGAGGGCTGGAAGGAATTCCTCAAAATATTGAAAATTTTTGTACTAGTATAGTCTCACCAGTGAGTTCACCTTCCACAAGCGGTACAACAAAAAAATGAATAAATTTCATACAGAGTTTGGGGAACTGAAGTATGAGGCTGTTGCACAACATGACACAAAAAATATTTCCCAGGTGCCTGATTGATACAGAGGGATGGAGTTAGGAAATTAAGCATCTAATAGTAGTAAAAATCCAAAGGAGCATTGTGAGATGTGGCTGAGGGGACCTTGGGGTGACAGATGGGAAGAGGGCAGCTGTGCAGGGAATGAGAGAACAGGGTGGGGGCTGGTTGGTCATTTTGTGCCAATCTGAGCTGATCCTTTTGAAGGGAATCAGATATTCCTGTCTCTAGCATATCTTAAAAATGAACTGTGAAAAACAAATCTTGCTGCAGGTAGGTGCTTTTGTTTTTTTTGAGTTTAAAAATGGATTGATTGGCAGAAATAAGTTTATTGCTCTAATGTATTCAAGAGAGTTGTTAGGCACTGATTGCATGAGAGCCTGATTCAGTCCTCCTTCCTTGCAAAAGATGGGAACTTCCTCCGAAACATCACTGCTATGCAATGGCTGTAGAGCACTTACTAAATGTATCACAAGCAGAGTTCCCTAATCTGCTTTATGGTTTATGATGAAAGAACATCAGGGGACAGGAGGTCTCTCCAGCAACTCTCAAGTTCACTGACAAGTCTTGGCATCGTTGATGGTGAATCCTAATTAAATGACATCTGTGGGGATGTGTGAGAGGATTGAGGATGATCAGCATTTCCATCAGTGATGTGGGAATTGATATGGAATTGTGGATTAGCAGTAGACTGACAGGATGGTAAATAAAATTAATGCTACTGACAGTCTTGTAGAGTGCCTTGGGTCTTTTCCTAACTTGGACTGCTGCCAAGGCAATGGGATCTTAATGACCCAACTGCAGGGTTATGAATTTCACTACTGAAATCTCTGGCCTTCTACTTCAAGCCTCATCTTTGGAAAGAAATGGCTTAGAGAACAATCTTGGGGAAACAGTGGGCAGGTAATTCAGCAAAGCTTCCCAGTGTCCTGCTTGACCCACAAGATGTGAGTGTAAAGAGTGAGGTAGTCATTGGAACAGTTTGCTGCCTCTGCACGCAGCAGCATTCAGGGGAGTGAACCTTGGCTTTAGTGTTTAAAAACTGAGCAAAGGATGGAGACAGGAACTGCTGAAATAATTTGGAAACAGAAGATGAAGCAAGCTCCATCTGTTTAGGTTACTGAAAAGAGACTGAAAAAGGACTATTGTCAATTATTGTCTCAAAGAGAAATTTTGACATGATAAGAGACACACGTAGTACAAATAGATGGCTGCAAAATAAGCCCACACAGACTGAAATGAAATGTCCGAGTGTTTGGAGGGGTTTTTTGGTGATTGACTACTGGAAGTTATCCAGGCAAGTGATGGATTCTTGTATTTCTTTATGCCTTTTAAAACGATGCGTTTTTGTGATGTGTATTATCCTTGGTGGGGGAGATCATTCATTCCACTGTGAAATTGCAAGTGGAAGGAACTGTGGTCTCCAGGAGGTTGGTGTAGCCCCATTGGCTGTATGTCTGTGAGTCCCAGCTAGCACATCCATTTCAATACTGCTCTTCAGGCTGAAGTGTGGGTGAACAAATCCTTCCAATCAGCAGTGCACTGGTACCTGTGATTACTTCAGTTTGTACTCCAAAGCCTTTAATCCATCCTGTGCCTGTAAGTCACAGGACTCTTCCCTGTTCCTGTGACTGGGGATCAGAATGAAGATGGAAGTAGTGCAGCATGTGTTAGCTCTTCCTCAGAGTGAACTGTAGCTCTCGTGAGTGGGAGAGTTCTTTGCAATCAGTGGAACTTGTGCAACCCATCCTTGTTAAAGGGGAATCTTTGCTAAAAAGCACTGAGCAGATCTGTGACAATGCTCAGAGCAGTGTACCTGATGGTTTTTGCAGAGGGCTGGCCAAACTGTTGCAGGTTGTGGGCGGGTCTCCTGTAAGCTGCTGAAATGAATCCCAGAAAGACCAGTGTGTTTGCCAAGACCTGGTGGATATCTGTGAACCTGATGCTCCAGGCTCACACCATTAGTTAAAAGCTTCTTTGGGTCCCATGTACCCTGTGTGTTGAAGAAATATTTTAATCACACTGGAAAAACCTTTTCCCTGGATGTCATGAAGTGATGGATGTAATAGAGAAGATGAAAACAAAAGTATATGTTGGCAGATTGCTGATTTTTTTTTTTTTTTTTATCCTGTGCCTTGTTAACCATTAATCCTGGATACAAACCACTTACTGCCTTGCCCATATTAATACCAAAGTTGAATGCTGCCAGCATGGTCCATATCTACTGCCAGACTTCTGCCTTTGAGGGGTCATTTGCATAGCGGTGCCACCATGGTAGTCACAAAGTTAGCCCAAAGCTACAAGTTTGTCCTGTCTCTTTTGAAGATGAAAGAAAGAAAGAAATGTCACTGTGCACTAACTGAACATTTGGACTTAAAATAACTGCTCCCCTTGTAGTTCTGCTCCAAATACCCTGTGCTGTGGCTGGGATCACACCACTCACAAAGAACTTGCTCTCGAAGTGAGACTCCTGAGAGGTTCTGTGAACTTGGTGCCATGGAGGGCAGCTGTTCTGGCTGTGCTGGGATGCTGTCACAGAGAGTGGGGAAGGACCCAGGAGGAAGAATGAGGCCTTGAGCAAGGTGACATTGAGGAGCAAGAACAGCTAGGTGGAAGACAGGCATCTGCTCTCTTGGAGTGGCACATGGTGAAGGAGGAGGGGAAATAGTGAAAAATGCATTGTAATGATGCTGTGGAAACCCTGCACAGGATCGAGCTGGGCCAGCATGAAGCTATTAATAAAACAGCAGTGTCTCTCTTTGTGCCAAGTGCACCAGTGAGTGGAACCAAAAAAATGACTTTGGGTTGGTTTAGAAATGAGCAAGTGTTGGCATGCAGCAGCTTGCCCAGGAGCGAGGCATGGACACCAGGTGAGAGGGTAGGATATGATTATTGCTTTTATGCATCTGCAGTTCAGAAATGAACTACAAGTAGGAAAGATTAATTGTTTTGTTAGTGATAAGCTCTGCTTTGAAAGACGTCTTCCTTACAGACTATGTGTGCTGCTACATGGGAGTTTTGTTTTCTCACTGATATCTTGGTGGATATCTCCAGGGGATTTACAGTTTATGGGGTGTCACTGAGCAGGCAGACACTGTTCCTAATACCTGTGGGACACTGGATCATAGATGGCAGCTGGATCTTCTGGTCTTGCAGTGTTGCTTCTGTTTGACCTGATGGTTGATTGGCATTGCCAACTTCCAACATTCACCACTCCCTTTCTATGCTATCCTATGGCATCTCCTCTTTTGAGGCTGCAGCTGGCTCCCTGCTTTACATTATGCTCGCCTTTGGTGCACATGGAGGGAATTCAGACATCCTCCTTCCCTTTGTGGAGGGAAAATAGAAAGACCCAGGGGAGATGGGGACAGATAGATACCAGAATTAGGTGAAACAACTGAGTGCTCCAACACCCTCCTAATGTGCCTGGCCACACCCTGTGGCTGGGGGGAAAGGGAGCAGTCCCTAAATGTGCTGCAAAACCTGATGCTGGGAAGGCAGTAATGTGCCAGCTGAGGCTCTGATGGAGGAAGAAGTGCTGGTTGCTATGGTTACTAAAGATATTAACCCTGTTGTGTTTGGATGGGCAAGGTTTAGTTAACTGTGCCACAGGCTGGGTAACTGGGAGCATGTGGTGCTCCACCCTAAGAAGTTATGAGTTGGCATTCAGGATTTGAAAAGCCCATATCCCAACCACATTTTTAAGTATGCCCTGGTCCTTAGTGTGTCAGCAGCCTTCTTAGGATGCAAGTGAGTTTTGGTAGCTCTTCTTTGTTGTGACGGTGAATGCCAAAATTTCTGAGGGCAGATTGTAGGTTTAAGTGGCCAGAGTCTGTCTCCAGCTTTAGTTCAAGGGTTAATCTTTGCATAAAATGGACTCTGGATTGCTCTTTAGTTTTTCTTCTAAAGGGAATGTTGAGCAAGCTTGGAAATCTGTTTTGTCTATTCTCTAATTTAAAATGACGATCAGAATAAATAACATGAAAATGTCTTCTAAGGTTTACTGCACATGTCTGATCATGATTTGTGTGGCTGGTCTCTGTTTTCAGTGTGTATTTTAGCCATAGCTGTTTTAAGAAGATCTTCTGTTTGGACACAGCCTTTCCCCCATGGCTTACTTGTCCTGTGAATGCTGTGAACATATGACTCCGTCACTATTGTCATTAGCCCTCATTTTCCATGGAGTGTAGAGTGCCCTAGCAGGAAATAAATATGAGCAGAAAACCACAAATAGGAGAGTATAGACTGGGGAAAGTGTTGATCTTAAAATCTCCCTTTTAGAAAATAAAGCCCCTGTTTACAGGATGCATTTAAAATGGAAGGGAATATTGCTTCAGAGATATTTGAGAGCCACGTCGTCCCCAGCACACAGACACCCTTCCTCAGGCAGCAGCAGTGAGGCAGAGGATGTAGTTTTGTATGTACTCAGCATCAGAAAAGCTGCTTTTAAATCCCTCCTCTCCATCATGCCCAACCAGGATCCTTTAAGCAGTTGAAACTGTTGTTTTGTTTTGAATCCACTCTCCCCTCCATCCTCTATCGTGACCTGGTTTGTGACTCCACAAAAGGTTGTGTAGATGCTCAGTAGAAGCGCAGCCACCTTGGCCAGGGATGGGAGAGTAGGAGCTGCTTAGGCTTTGCTACCAGAGAGAAAAAGGTATTATTGAACTGTTAGCTGAGCTTATACTTGGGGCTTTTTTTGTGGTTGGCTAAGTGCTGTGGGAGGTTGTGAAGGAAGATGCATGTGTATTGTGCTTCTCCAGTTTGGGATTTTTCTGCTTGTGTCCAAGGTTTTACTTGTTGAGGTGTTGGTTTCCTTTTTATTTGGTATAAGTAAAAGTAAGAGTTCTAAAAAAAGAGCTGCTAGGTCTCTAAGGAGTGGACTTCAGGAGTTGTGATTGTCTCCTGAAGGTAGATGCTGACCTTTTGTTGCTTAAGTGAACATAGCAAAAAAGTCCAAACTTAGGTTTGTGTATGCTCCTTACATAGAAATATCAGTTTGTTGGCTGTCTCAGTGACAGCAAAAAGGATTAATGTGAAAGCAGAATTGAGTTTCTGTTTATCCCTAATCCAGATTTCATATTATGCAGTGAACCTGGCCACTGTGAAGCTTGGATGTAAATACAGTAGCTGAAAAATGCAATTCCATGAATTCAGAAATTAAAGAATTAGTGTTTAATTTAAGATTCTGCTTGAATTTAGCTGTAGAAATAATTGTCATGGCCACTTTTCCCAGCAGCTGCAGTCGCTGCACTTCTGAAAATGCTCAAAAAATGAAGGTGAAGGAATGCAATTTTTCAGTTTAACTAAGGCAACTTTTGATGCTTATGGTATTATGAATAGCAATATTATGAATAGCAAAAAGAAGATAACTAGCATTCAAAGCCTATGGGTGTATTCCTGAAATGGCTGAGTTGCCTCAAACTTAGCTGTAGTTTCCCCTTTGTTTGTCATCTGCTGTGCTAGTTGCTGCTGTGCTAGTTGCTGTTGCAACGCTGTGTGGAAATCTCAGAGTAGTTCTTTCATCATTATTGCTGCAGGTTGATATTTTTGGACCCTGAATGCATATTTAAATTAAGATGAATTTTTAACCATTTCTCAGTAGTGGAGTCAGGAAAGCAATTTAGTTTGAGGGAACTAGGGTGTGTATTTGGATGGATTGTAACAAAGGTACACTGGATTGTGTTGTTGTGTTCTGTTTTGTTGTTTGGTGTTTGGTTTTTTTTTAAAGCGCCTGAAGAAAATGTGCTGGAGAGTATCCAGGAAAAGGATACTCTTATCTAAGGTAGCTGTGTTATCCTGGAGGAATTTTTGCTGCTGTGCTGGGAGGGGGGAGGAAGTCACCCGTTTCTTTATGTGCCTTGTTCTCTCCTGCCACCTGTTTGTTCCTGCTTTTCACTGCAGTGTGATCCAGGCTTCCTCCGAACGTGTCAAGATGACCCACTTTGCAAATGCCGACTGCCACTGCTGTGGGATTGAACTGGTGCTGGTGCCTGCAAGAAGCTCCTTTCCTAAGAGAAGTTTAGAGACAGGATGGTGTGGATGTAATGGAGTGATGATAGCTGTGTTAAGAGTTACCCTGGCAGTGAGCCTTGATCTGAAATACGTTTGGGAGCAGCCTTCACCAGCCTGATCGGCACTGTGTGAGTTGTAGGACCAGTATGACGAGAACTAGAAGGCTGCAGCTGCTTCACGCTGCTTGGCCCAGCCCTGGCACGGGCTGAGTGTGCTCCAGTCTAGCTGGGAATGGTAGGCTTGGGGCATTTCAGAGGACTGGGTTGTTTTTTCTGGTCTCTTGTCTCTTATGATAGCTGTGAGCAAAAAATAGGAAGGGTCAGGGAACTGACAGTAACTTTCTACGTTCTTTTTTTTTTTAAATGTTTTCCTTAGAGCAAAGTTAGTCAGCAAGTACGTGTTTATAGGTATGTGATGGAAGCTGTGCACAGGCAGGGAGGAGCTCTTGTGGGAGATGTCTCCATGGAGGAATGCTTGAGGAGGTCATAGCTGTAACAGCTTGCTGTGATGAGTTCATATGCTGGCAAGGGTGACCTTTACAGACGTGCTAGTGCAGGAGGCAAAACAGCTTGGCTTTCTCCAGGACATATGCCAGAGCTTCCCTCATCATTATGTGTTTGCTGTGGCATTATTTGCTCTAATTAGGAACCGCTCCTACTACTTAATTTTCCTGTACTCTTACTTTTGCACTCTACCTTAAGTTACTTCCCTGTACATGTGCTTCTTGTGCAGATTCAAATTATGGTAGGGTTGTAGTGAATTTTCTAGCACTGCAAGGATTAGTGGTAATACATAATAACTTCTCAGTCGGGACTGGGTTTCTAACTCCTGGCTAAAAGCCATGATAACCCACCACTGATATTCCAGGGTCTATTTAGTAACATGGGTTGTTTTATAGGCTTTTCCACAGAGTCTCTTAGGGTCAGCCTTGAAGGCTAAGGGCCTGTATGCTATGTAATCCATGTTTCAGCATGTGCTGTATGAGTCTGTAACTTGATTTTTTTCTAAATTGACTTAATTTGACAGGTTATAAATTATATTATAAATTATAATACCTTAATGTCTGTCAACATAACACTGATACTTTGGTTTAGAGGCTGCTGTAAGGATGATGTTATCCAAGATCTGGCTGAGGAAGCTTGCTGTCTTTCTGCATGGACTTCTTGGAGAGATCAGACACATCTTTGCACCTCTTCTGCTTCTAAGCCTATAGGAAGTAAATAAGTGCAAGACTGGATGCACTGAGTGTTAGCGTTTCCCAAAGGCTGACCTGTCTGTAGTGGGGTGATCCCCATCTGCTGAGGGCAGCAACTGTGTGACTCAGATTTGTCTCCTTCCTCTTCCTGACTGCTGGCTTGCCTGATGCTCCCTTTCTGCCCATGTGACATCCCTCAAGGAGGTAGCCAGGGGACAAATTGATCATTTCTTTTGCTTTTGTGTCCAGTAGAAAGGGAGTCAGCATGGCTTCTCCTTTCTTGTCACAGGCCTTATTATCAGTAACAATAATAATGAGCTGTAATTTAACCTGATGACTATTCTGGTCCCACATACCCCTTGTGTGTGTGCCCTCATGCTGCACAAAGACCCTGTGTTGTGGGGAAGTGGAGTTACACATGCTGTTTAGGAAGCCTGGCTCTGATACAGTGCTTTCATTAGTCTACATTCCTACAACAATGGAGAATGTAATAGTTCTGGTTTTTAGGAGCTTTCAAAATCTCTTTGAGGTTGGAAAATGGTCCTTGTGGAAGGTTTCACCCTCTTTAGAGTGTTTTCAGTCTGGATAGTTCTTGGTGGCTTCTGGAGCTGGTTGGCAGCAGGTTATGCAATGAAGCTTTATGGTATTCTTGCTGACTGTTCTGCAGACCAAGAATTTCAATGTATAAAGCATGACGTGGATGAAGAGCTGAGAACATTCCTAGGCAGGATACTGAAGCCTTGTATTGGATTGCTAGTAAACTGACTCTGTGATCTCCCATATGGATTCTGTCATTAGTCTATGTCAAATTGGTGTGTTGTTGTTGTGGGTTTGTTTTGTTTGGGGTTTTTTTGGAGTTTGTTTTTTTTTGTTTGGGTGTGGGGTTTTTTTGGGGGGTTTTTTTGGGGTTTTTTTCTTCAAATTAGCAAATATTGCTTTTGGAAAGCATTCACCAGATCAGACTTTCTCAAGGAGTGGGCATGATAATTTCCATTCAAAAATCTGTGCAAAGGAGATTTCTTCTAACCCAAGTTAGAATCCCCTACACTGCGCAATATAATGAATTTTAATTTTTTTTTAATAATCTACCTCTTGTCACAACTGTATTGATAATGTTGGTACTTGAGTTGCTTGGGTGTGTTGCTGCTTGTAGTTGAAGTGTATAATCCAAGGCTGTAACCTCCCAGTAGAGTGAACTCAAGCCATAGTTTGACAGCAGAATAAATCTGGCTTTAGGGCTTCTTGGACTGAATTGAGAGCACAGTACTGAATAATGCAAAAAGCTGTTCTGCCATAAACTCACTTTGTTGTTTAGGTATTTGCTGTGCGCATTTATTCTGTCTTGGAAGGTCATACGTGGAAATGAGTGTTTTCTCCCTGCCAGAAGCTAATGTGTGCTGGGTTTATGTTCTCATGTGGACTTTAAACCCAGTATCAATTGCTCTGGTAATTATATTTAGTACAGTCCAGTGTCTGTGTCTGATTTAGGATCAGGCTTGCAGTGCTAAATGAAAGCCATGCTCAGATTCCGTATGGTCACAGTTTAAGTCCCCGGGTTATTTGGCTGTCCTTGTTCTGTGCTAGGTCCCAAAGACTATATTTCCTCTTTGTTACTGCCCTGTCAGATCTCTCTCATCCTTTTCTGTAGTAGATCTTGCAACATCTGGGCTTGTGGTGCCCAGGGCTCTGTTGATATTTAAACCTGTTCCATCCCTCCAGGAAAGTGGTGTTTAGTGCTATGGTGAAGCAAATTTCTGACTGAAGGTTGAATGTGATGGATGTATAAGAAGCAGTCTTTATTCCCAGAGGATGCTGTGTGGATGTCCTTACCATGGGCATCCACATGGCCTTTCTGAAGGAGAACAGCAGCATCAGAGAGCATCGGCTGTCTGCCTTTCCTTATGGCAGTCCTCATTAACACACTGTGCCATGTATATACACAATGTGTTGAGGCTTTTCATGGTGTAATGGTGTCAACTGAGGGTGCAGCTTCAGGAATGAATATATGTTGGTAAAGGCTTTAAAAGTTACATGTGTACTAGCAAAAGGCCTTTCCTGGTCAAGAGTTTAATACAATTCTTGGCAAGCCACAATTTGCTAATTTGTCAGTACACCAGTGTCTGTAGTACAGCTTCTAGCTGTTATAGCGAAATCTAAAGGCAGATAAGTGGGGTCTTTAACCATCACTGAGGTTTCAACCTTGAATTTGTCCTTGTGTGCAGGCCATGAAAAGAGCAGTATTAAAAATAATACAAAAGGAGGTAGGAAATACAGTTTCTTTTTAGTTTATTAGTGTGCACTGCTTGGGGACTGATTGCCGTTGTGTGACAAAGGAAGCTCTCAGTAGATATTAGGGCTTTTAAAGGGATAAATCTCCTAACAGTGGTGCACTCCATTTTATTCCTTGATTTATTCTCTCTGAGGCTGCCATTTCTATGCTCCAGGTGTGGTTCTGTGAACAACTTTTTCCTCACCAGTGCAAGTTTATCTAGACCTGTTCCTACCCATCTGCTCATCCCTGCCACTGTGCTGTGCTGGGGCAAGGAATGAGTCGCACTTTAGGCTTGAGCCAGTCTCATTCCCTGCTGAAACTAGAAGGGCTCATCTCTTCTCAGGCTTGTGTAACGTCCCAAACAAAGGGATTTTTATATGGTACACAACTATATAAAAAGTATAAAACTTCAATGAACAGCTTTCCGCTTTGGTGGCGGTCAGTGCCTTGAGTGGCTCCAGAGCTGGTACAGGACAAAGAGCAGCCTGTGTGGGTAGGGTTGGTGGCAGGAGTGTCCAGGACTGCCCCTTCTAGGAGGTCAGAGTATCTCCATACTTTCAGCCACCACTCAGTGCCTTTAACTGCATACTTGGGTGAGGAATCTCATGTACTGGGACAGAGTTTTTGGATGGAACAGTTTGCCAGTCTGGTTCCTGGGGATTCCAGGCAAGTGCTTGTGCTCACAAGTGGAAAGAGGTGGATGGAAGATAGGGGTTCTTAGTCTGGTCCTGCTACCATAGGAGACTTTTAATGCAGCGGCACCCTATGGTCCTTAGTACGTGGACAAGAGATGATAGACAAGTAAAATCTGAGCAACAGGGAGTAAGTGGGTGGGAGATTGATAGGTACCGTGGAGTCCCATGACTCAAGTTACTGTGCCCTGCTGCAGTGTATTTTCTCTTGCTCCTATTCAAGTGAGCTTCTCCAGGTAAGGTAAGTTTTCCTTTGCCTTGCAATTGCATCCAGACTATCCTTACCTGCTGCAGATGCAGTGGAGTCAAAGCCTAAATCCTCTTGTGCCTTCAGCTGCGTGAAGTGGTTTTTAAGTAGCCTTTCTGTCTGTGTAACTAGCACTCCCTGTTCCTAGAAACGTTGTTGAAGGAGGCTATGTGCGTGCCCAGGTGGGTCAGCACAGGGCACAAAACACACTGTGCTCTGTCTCCCTGCCTGTTACATCACATCTTACCAAGAAGAGGAATTAGCTTTTCCAAGACATAAGAACATTTTGAATAGAAACATAGAATAATTAAGGTTAGAAAGACCTCTAAGATTAGCTGGGGTTTATTTTCTTTTAAGTGATTTTGTTCAGTGATTTTGATTTTTGCCTGCCTCCCCTGCTTCCAGTTGCAGCTAACTTTGAGGAGACAATTGAGCAGACTCGTGTGCTTTTGGCAGCCTCCTCTCCCGAGCTGGGACCACGAGGTGGCAGGAGTGTTCCACCGGTGCCGCCAGGGCAGCGGGACGGCAATGCAGCTGCTCGTTTTTATAGGCGAGGCGAAAACTGTGCTCGGTTGTTTGCATACCATGATAATTGTGTTTTGGAATTTGGAAAAGTTTCACACGTATGTGTGTCTACATGTCCTTATTTTCTTCATAGAGTATTGATTTATTTTGTGTCTTGATTCTTCCTTTTTTTTTTTTNTTGTTTTTGGTTTTTTTTTTCCCTATTCTCAAGGGAGATGGAGGGGAGGCAAAGATGCATAGCAAGATCCAGAATTCCTTGCAGGTTCCAGCATTGATCAAACCCTGTGAAGCACATTACTGAGGCTGCGAAGGATGCTGCTTTTGTCCTCATTTCACCCTGTTCTGTCAGGGTATTGCATCACATAATATGCAAAGTGTTCAGAGCTCCTGCAGTACCCTAGTAATAGGGGTGAACTGAGGTTGCAGCAACAGCTCTACCTCTGCATTCCTGTTGCTTTCTGTGGGCTTTAGCACACTCACTCATGCTGCAAACCTGCCTTGGGGTCACTGAGTCTTCTGAACACAGTGTGATCCTTGTGTGGCCATTGAGAAACAATTTGGGTGGGGGGGAGAAATTCTCCAGAAGGACCCACTCAGGGACATCATAATGTGATCAAGTGGTGATGAGGGGAGTCATTATTTTCAGGCATTTCTCTTTTTAGAGTTCTCCTACCCTCCTGAAATAAATGCTCATGTTTTACGTCTCAATTCACTGTTCAAGGATGCGGGACTGAAAATCGGCAATGCAGTTGTTTGCTCTTGTTCCTCCTTCCTTGTGTCAGGCAACAGGGTCCCCTTTCTTTTGCCTCTAGTGAGAAATTTTTGCAGAGAGGTGGTAGGCAAAAGGCAAGTCTTTATGAGAAAGCTGGCTGGGAACAAGAACACAAAATTCAGGGGGTTAAGGGCACCGTTTTGGTTAAGCTCCTCTCTCTAGAGAATGGGGGGGTAGAAGCATCTTTCTGTGCTTCCTCTGCCGCTCCCTTCCCTTTCCCTTATCTCTTTGGCTGTCTTTGTGCTACCACCAGGGTCAGTCCTTCAGTCCTCTCTTACTTGGGAGGCGTTTTTTAGCATCTGAGCACTCTTTGCCGGTGACAGTGTATATATGAGGCTCTGTTACCTTTGCATCACTGCATTTTGTGCTACTCCTACCTTTCTGAGCATGACTGGCTGTAGGAGGGTGTTCTTGGGCCAGTGCTCACTCCATTTTGCGTGTGGGGTGGACAGGGCGATCCTGTGCACTGCCACGCAGTTAAAATGCATGCAAGAGAAGAAATGTAGCCAAGTAGGTGAAGAAATACCAGTTTATGGTTTTCTTCTCTGTCCCTCCCCCCATCTGGTTTCTAGTAGCAACAAGAGCCTTCACAGGAGCAATGCATCTCCTGTGTCACACAACTGTCTCTATTCAAGTATCATTGTAATTTTGGCCTGGTCTGTGTTGAAATACCTTTCTGGTATAGGGGAATGAGTTGGGTGGGAGGGTAGGATACTCTTATCTACCATCTTTGGGGAAAAGTTATGCTGGTAGAAAGAATGCTTGGTGGTATATTTTATGCTGGGGGAAGTGGGCTGGGATTGCTCTGCTGCTCTTGCTTGTTCTCTTCTGGAAAGCAGCTCAGAGCTGTGCTGGCAAGCTGTCTCTTCTGGTGTAAGCACGGCTCTGCCCCAGGCTCCTCTGGCTCTGAACTGTGATGTCTAAACAGATTGCTGGGTTACATGCTGAGCGTGACTGAATGCCACTGAAATGCAGTGAGCAGGATTTCACGTGCCTGCTGCCATGTGCTTGCTAGAGGTGTGAAGGGAAGGCAGAGATGGAAGAGGACACTTCTTTATCTGGTGTGGCATGTAAAGCATTAAGCTTGTGGCAATTCCTGGCTCTACTGGTATGGGAGACTAAAAGGATCCTGTGACTCAGCTGATGCCATGCTCTTCCTTGATTACTTCATATGGAGGGGGAAGGTAAAGGAAGAGCAATTGGAAGGATTACTCAGGGGACTGTCATACCTCTCAGATGGTGCAAGCATCAAAGCGTGTGAGTTCACAATTAGCCAAGAAATTACAAGCAGAAACGGGCTAGATTGGCAGTGAAGCAGGCAGGAAACAAGCCAAGAGGAGGGTATGGTGATGTACTTCTTGTCCATCTTTCACCCACAAACACTCTTTTAGTGTGTAGGAGTAGTATTGCTGTGTGCTCATGGTCAGTTTACTGCCTTATTGCTGTTTTCTTATTCTTCTTTTCCCTCACTGTAGCAATGAGGTATAATACTGTAGTGTTACAGAACCTACCGTGACAGGAAAAGCATCTCGCTTACTTTCACGGTGTCTAGTCACTCATAATGTACTCTTTGGCTCAGTGGTGTATTGACTTGTTTGAAGAGAAATCCTGTTGGTGGGGACCTTGCTAATGGTCTTGCTTAGTTAGAGGAGAAAATGCTGTAATGATTTTTTTGGGTGAGCAAGTGTGTTTTCATTACTTAACAGCACCAGGCATAAGAAAGATAATATGCTGGAAAGGAGAACGACATCATCTCTTCTCTGTATATATTAAAGGATAAAATGCAGAAGTCAAATGAGGATCTGTAGATCTTTCCATGGTGAAAGCAAGGTAGTTAATGCAGTAGTAGTTAGCATTCAGGAGCTTAATTCAGCCTTGGACTTGAGAGAATTTAGCTCCTTTCCCTCCTCCTTCCTTCATGTCCTTCTTAGACAAAATATATAACACTGCATGTGCAATACCTGTTTTTTAAGGAAGCAGAGAGCTTTTAGGTGAACTGCAGGGAAATGCTGTATGTAGGGTTTCCTGGCAGCCTTTGTACTTGATGTGGTTTTATAACTCTGGAAGCACCTGAAGTTGCTCTTCTGCCCCCATCCTACTGATGTTCCCTGCCCTGTTTGGCATGTGGAGGAAAGGGGTGTGTATATGAATGAGGTAGTTCCCTTCTCTGTCCCTGTTTAGCCTGTGTGTCTCTTCTGGATCATGTTCTCTGGTTGAGATGTGGTTTTGCAAGTTGTTTTTTTTTCCTGTGGCAAAACTGATTGTCGAGGTTCCTAGTAGGCATTGGTAACCCTCAGGATGTTCTATTAGGCCATGCAGCAAATTCAGCCTAGGAAGTTGGTTATTGTCCTCCACTGCCTTTGCAACTGTGTTATTATGTTTCCCTTGTGCAGGAAAAGGTTGTTTGCAAGAAGGGATGGCTTAGATTTAATTTTTTGTTTTCAAGGGTGTTATTATCATTACAGTGAGATTATTTAATAATAACCAGGCATAAGGGCACAGATTTCAGAACACCACCACTGCAACTAACTTTGATCTGTTCCTCTCAAAAAGGTACTGTTGGACATCATGTGAGCTCTGTCACAGAGTGAAAGACATTTGGGGTTAGTCCCGTCTACACAAAATACAACTACTAGGGCATGTTCACTCTATAAAGATTAAGAGCTTATGGGGCATAATAATACAAGAGTGGGGGGGTTTGGTCCAAGATAAAAACTACTGAGACCTAAGAATTGAAAAATTTACCAAGATACCTGCAGTGGTCATGCAACACCAGGATTCTGGCAGTATTGGAAGGTATGGATTGTGTCTGGGGTTGTTTTTCCCTAGGAAAACAACTACTTTGGGGGTATTAAAAATCACCACCAACCAACAAATAAAAAACCCACCACAAAATGAACACACACCCGAAAAAGCAGCTGTCACAGTCATGTCTACAGTTTTGATGAACAAATTCTGAAATGCTGTAGGCTGTGTTTCAGAAGTGCTGTAACTGGATTGGATATCATGGACCATTTAGGGTTGTTATGAAAAGTACGTAGTTTGTCTGGTGACTTGTTTTTCTTTTGTTTCCTTCTTCTCCTGAATTGTAGGAAACATCAGCTATTCATGAGAGTACTCTGTGGAGGGCTGAAGTCAGAGCTGCAGATCTGGGTTTTGACGGGGAAGGGAAGAAGAAATGAGATCATTATATGAAATGAACTTACACCTTCTGTTTGTTTTTCAGTGGATGAATATATTGCCATTGCTAAAGAGAAGCATGGATACAATATGGAGCAGGTAACAACCCTTTGAATACTTTATTTTAAAATGTTTTTCAGCAAATATTCAAACATGACTTCAAGTGACTGTCTAGAACTGCTTCTTTCTTCCTGTACCTTCTGTGTTTTCTCCTCTACTACTTGTCACAAAACTGACTGGTCCTAATAGTAGCCTGTGGTCTGTGGATATGGAGTTCACCCCTAGTTTTACATCAAGAGTCAAAAGAAGAAAAACAAAACCATTATAATTTCTAATGGAGTCTGGCCATGAGTATTATGCTTCCTCTGGTGACTGCTTCTTGAGCACTTTCAGAACCCCTAAACAATGTTAAAAAGATTGGCTTATCTTTGGACAGCTGCCTGATTGCATTGCAATTTCCAGCTGACTGCTCCATCTCTGCTTCATGGATGTCTTGGCAGTTATTAATGAGCTATTGAACTATCACGTGCTTTTCTGAGACAAACTGATACCCACGGTTATTTACCTTAAAACTGTGCTGCAAATAATTTTGCATTTCACAGATGAGCACCTTGGCTGTCAATGCAGTAACAGGGGATGACTTTGCCAGCAGCCACTGACCTTAGCTAGTACCTGGAACCTCGGGATGGAAAGCCTGGTCTGAGGAACAGACCTCTCCTTTATTCCCTGTGGTGTGGGATTGTGTACTAACCTTTCCTGTGTTAACTGATGATTATTTCAAAACTTGGTGGGGAGATGAGTAGATCTGTGCCTGGGAAACTTTTGAGTTCTATGGAGTTTCCTCATGCACTAGTACTTGCTCGGAAAGGGAAGGCAGAGGTTCTCATGACTTACAGTATTGGCAAATCACGTACTGTCTCTACAAGTACAAAAACTTGGAAGTTTATGAAATTGTTCAGACAGAGGCTGTGAGCGTAGAAATGAATGATTGGAATGGGCGAGGGCCTCTATGTAAATAATTCTGCTGTCATCCTTGAGTCAGACTTTCAGTGATTGATACTCATGCTCAAAAAGACTTCTTGCTGAACAAGAACACTGAAGTTGAGATAGCCAGAAAAATTTCCAGCAAAACCAGGAACGATCAGACTTGATAACTGTAGTTTCTAAGGGCAGAAAACAGCAATAAAATGAACATGAAGGCATCAAAAGGCTGTGAACTTAAGATGAAAATAAAGACGGTAACTCTTTTCAGCTGATATTGGTATACCCTAGAATTGGATATTGTGGGTAATATTTGCCAAGAGAGATGGGCTTGGAATAGTAGAAATGGGTTTCATTATTTTAGTGGAGAAGTGTTGTTTGGAAAGTATAGACTGATGAAAATGAAGCTCACAATTTTTTTAAAAACCCTCTGAATTCTTGTGGTTAGAGAAACTTAAATTTAGCTAACAGATATTTGCATTAATTTTAATGTTGAAAATGTAGACATCCCACTCATTCCTTGAAGTCTTTTTCTCCATTTTTCTCTCCCCCTTTGTGTATAGAAGTTGCATGACTTGCCACATCAGAGTGTAAAGTGGCTGAGCAGATTGTAGAACTGTCCCTACTCCTAAAAAATTTCTCATTCCTTCTGTAGCACTCTCACACAATACTCTGGAGTTAAACACGTTTCCCAGGTCCTTTGGGATTTCCTAGAGAGCTGTGCTAGGCATTTTCAGGAAGTAACTGGAGAGGATCTTGCTTGTATTGCTCTGGGAGGCACGCATTCATTTTGTATTTCAGGGACAAGTGTCAAGGCTTTCAAATCAGGATGATTTGTTATGTCACCAAGGGAAACTCTGTCTTCAGCAGGTATCATCAGAGTTGCTGTTGGCTGGGTAACTGGACCAGCTGATACAGACTCCCTGCAAGCCAGTTAAAGCTCACTTTAGCAATTGGCCACTGTCTCTGGGCTTTGCTAGCCAAGTCAGCCCTCTCCCACACACGCATTCCCTTGACAGCTGGTCACTTTGCTCCTGTGTCCAGGTGGCTTGGCTAACAGTCACCATACAGAAATTGCCTTTTTTCTACCTGTGCCCACTGCCCAAAACATCCCTTTACAGGCTGAGATGTGGCAGTCTGCTGAAGGGAGTGGGAGCTGCTGGCAGTGTGCCGGCTGATGCTCCTCTCCCCAGCGCTGTTCCCATCCAGCTGCCTGATCCGTGCCAGCCCGGCTCCATCCCTACCCTTTCACTCCCCTTGCCCGTGGCTGAGTGCCCTGTTGTTGGCTCTGCTGCTCTTGGATGGTGGCCGGAGGCTCAGGACTGTGCTAGTGAGACTCCCCTGCAGCCTGGCCAGCTCCAGGGCAGGCAAAGGGCAGGCTCCCCACAGGCCAGGTGAGCTCCGGCAGGGCATGCACTTCAGCTGGTGGTGCAGACAGCTGTGGGTGGTTGTGCTGAGCTGTAGCAGTCACAGACTTTTAGAAGCACTACAGCAAGTCTGGCTGTGAGCTGGACTTTCCTGACAGCCTTTGTCAGACACCCTGGGACAAAGGAGCCTAGGAAGGCCCTGTGCTCACCTATGTATGAGTGCAGAGTTCCAGGGCAGCACAGGGTGGAATAGGAATACTGATCTCCTGTTAAACAAGCCTGTAAGGAAAACCCTTTTCTTTACCTTTTGCTTTTATATAAGCAGCTTTCCCCTCAGTGCTATTTAATGCTACTCTGCCCTCCCAAAATGTCTTGCTCCTTGTTTATCCCTTGCTTCCTCATAGGGATATCAGGTAGATCTCATATCTGAAGCTGAAGAAGGACATCAGGGGAGAGAAAACTCAGTCCTTCATGACTGCAAAATAGTTTCTTTGACCCCATCCTTGCCAGAATGGCTGTGTGGCTCCTGTGACAGACATCTCGAGTGCCTGTGCTGCAGACAAGACTACTACTTGTTCTGCATGGTGGCAGAAGGGAGGAGAAGGTGTCTGGGCAGCACTGAGAGTCCAGTGGGGTCTGGGCAAGATCTTGGATAACACTAACATTTATATGCATGCTGTGTGCAGAATCTCAGGGGCGTGAGATCCCATATAGAAACTGCTTTTTGCATAGCAAAGCATAATGGGGAAACCCCGATTTTGGAGGGATTTTGTAATGCTGGGCGGCCAGGGTGAAACTGCTAGATGAGGGTAACTATGGCTGCGAAACCTGAGCTGAGTTTGCATATGATGAGCGGGTTACTCCAGCGTTTTGCTCAGCATGTTAGGGATTGTTTCCACTTCACAGCAATTGTGAAAGGCTGGTTTTTAGCTTTGCAGAGTCAGGCCTTCCCAAAATGACTCGCAGTGGTTGCTGGCATGCCAGAGGTAGTGTTGTGTCATAACACACAGGGGCTATGCACCCCTGGGAGTGGGGGGCTGCGCACAAGTGTCAGCAGAAGGAATGAGAATGGTTTGCAGGTGGTGAAGTGCAGCACAGGCACTTTGTCTTTGGAACTGAGAACCAGAGGCTGCAACAGCAAAATGAGGCCTCTCAAGGGAATAGAAGAGAAGCCCCCAGAATAAGGGAGATTTATTCCTTGTTTGAGCCAGGGACTTTTTAGCAGCAAGTCAAGGTGGTGCATGTTCTGTGCCTGTCCTTCTAGTTCTTCTTTCATTCTCTTCCCCTTTTCCCCTTCGCCCTCAGAAAGAACCCCATAAACAACTATAACAACCCTCAGTCAACTAAACCATCCTTCTAATTGCCAGGAAATGGAGTCCAGCACTGGAAAGAAACTGCCTTTTGTCCAGTCTTTTTTAGGCAGACTTCCCAAGCTTTTGCTCAGCTTATCTGTACGTACCATGATCAGTAAAGCTGGAGTACTTTCTAAAGTTTTTTCTCCCACCTTTCTGTTGCTAATCTCTTATTGCATGATGACCTGTATGGTTTTCATAAACTTCAGGCTGGTCTTCACAGCCTAGCTGGGGGCTAATTCCAGGTTTCTTGCAGTCAGAAAAGCATCTGATGTAACTGAGAATTAAAATTATGTCTAATGTGTTGCCTGAGAAGAATGTTGTAGCTCTCCCTTTTCATATTCCAGTAATGTTTCTTTTGATTACAGTTGTCACCTTGGTGTCTGTATTATTTCTAGGCTCTTGGGATGCTGTTTTGGCACAAGCACAATATCGAGAAGTCTTTGGCAGATCTGCCAAACTTTACTCCATTCCCAGATGAGTGGACGGTGGAAGACAAGGTCTTGTTTGAACAGGCCTTCAGTTTCCATGGGAAGACCTTTCACAGGATCCAGCAGATGGTAAGTGGGGTTGCAGGAGTGGAAAAGCAGAGCGTCTTCAGTTCTGCTTGTGCTGAATATGTGTCTAATGCTCTTGGGAGAAAAAAGGCCAAAGGGAATGTTAGAGGAAAAGTGCTACCATGAATGGAAAGAAACAATATTATTCCCAGAGTCTCTGTAGAAGTGTTTTCCTGAAGCGCTTTACTGGTTCAGGATAAACTTTGACTATATGATTTTTTTTTGGTTGGAAATTACAGTTTTCAGTCCCCTGTGTGCTATGGTAGTGTTTGTCTCAGCTGGAGCTCAGGCATGGTCTGTAGACACATGCCCACACATACGCAGTAAAGATCATCTCTGTGCAAAATTGATTTCCTTTCTTACAGCCTGATTTTTAGGAATTTATTTTATTTAATGATGAAGTCTGTGCTTAATGTGATTTGGGACTGTCGATGGATGCTGTGAGGGAGGTTTATACATCATTGCAAGCATGCAGTCCTTTGCTTTTGGTTGGTAATGATACTGTTTTAAATGTATGATTGAAAACTTAAAGGATAGGTTTCTGTCTGAAAGGGAAGTGCTAGGGAGAGTGCAATTTTCTTTTGAAAGAGGGAGAGGATGGGATGTGAAAAATTTTCATTAATTGTATCTTGAGAGCGTCTTCAAGTGATTCATCACCTGGGTAGGAACTGGACTTTGTTCTTTGCTCTCCTTCAGTAAAGTAGCCTCTTGAGTGTTCCACCAGTACCCAGTTCCACTGTCTGTGGCCCTTTGAGGTGAGCCTAGGCTGTTGCAGTCTGTTCAGCCTCTTTTAAAGCACGTGACACAGGTCTATATTGCTGATCCCTCTGAAAAGTGAAAGGTGACTTGCCTTCCGAGGATGAAGGGTGGCAGAAAAAGGCTTTCAAAAGGGTGGCAGAAAGAGACTTGTGTTTGTCATGTCCTCCTTGATGTTCCTTATCCTTTATTGACATTTGCCTCCAAATATTCTTGCAGTCCTATGGTCTCCCACTCCCTTGGGTCAGGTAATGGAACTCTTGAAGAGTGAAGCTGCTTTATTCCTGTGTTCTTATATAGGAGGGAAAATAGGGCAGGGAAATGTCCTGGGGGAAAAAAGAGAGCATAAAGCCTGTCCTGTTGGTTGGTTAACTGCCAAAGCAAGAAATTCCCAATTTGGTTTACGTGCAGAATCACAGCTTTCTGTCCCTGAGTGAAGTGTATTCTAATACAGGGATGCTAAGCTCATGCACTGTTCCCTAGGTAATGATATTTTTTTACTGTTGCTCCCAGGAAAGCGATTCTGCATGAAAGGAATTAAATGGCACGAAGCTTTTTGTTTAGCAGGGGACAGGAATCAATGGCTCAGGAGCATGTTAGTTGTTAGTTTATAGATGCTGCCCCATTAGCACCTGTGGAGATTGGAACTGAGGGGAGAAATCTCCAAAGCCAGAGAATGAAAGACGAGTTACATTATTTACCAGAGCTGGTTCAGATATTTTGGCACTCTTAGCATGGGTTTATAGCCAAGTGGATGTTTGTCGTGAACAGCCTTGTCCCTGAGTTTGTTCTGTGGAACTCTTTAATTTCAAAACACCAGCCTGTTGCATGGCTGTTGGAAACACAGCATTGACTTAGCACCTGTGCTTTGCCAGTGCCGATGCATTTCTGCCTGTGTGCAGCTGTGGGCCAGGATGGGAGTGCTGGTGTGATCTGTTATTAGAACCTAAAGGCAGTCTGCAGTTTGAGAATCAGGCTTGTCTCAAGTGAAGACTTAAATTGCAGTGTCTGAGTGAAAGAGATCTGGCTCTTGCTCAGAGTTTTGTTTTCCTCCCCACCTGCTCTGCTGTCCAAACTGAATCAGACACTTAAGTAAAACATGTTTTATTCATCAGAAAGGGCTGGACTTTCACCTTTTAAAAGTCTTGCGTAAGAGACTTTTCTTTCATAGCTACAGGGTAGTGGTATTAGTGTAAGAGGACAAAAAAAATAGTGTTTTCCTGTACCCTCAGTTCACCACATAATAATGTTTCACCTTTTGAAAACATCCTTTGTTGAGACCTTTGAATAGACTTTGTCATGTGAATGGTGTGAATAAACCTATTTAACCAAACATCAAAGATATGCTTGGGATGTTTGCAATTCAGCAGTTTCTGTGATTGTTTACATGTATCTGTGTTGGCTTTTAGGTCTCTTTTGGTGTTAAAACTGTTATCTCAGTTTCAAGGCCTCATTTCAGATTTGTTCTTGCTGTGTTCCCCTATTCTGGAGGGAACCAGCTGCTTGACTGGTGAGTGGAAGATTGCTGAGATGCTCTTTAGAGATCTTGATGTCCTAAATAGTAAGCACTGACCTGGAACACTCCCCAATAGATCATTTTTGGAAAGGTTGTAGAACTGCCCTGCTTAAGCCTTTGAGAGAATCCAATGTAAAAAGGTCAGATTTTCCTTGGAAAAACAGACCACTTGTATGTGAACTTCTGGGGATACTTTACATATAAACATATAAAAGGATACATGTTTAATTTACAGCTTCCTGACAAATCAATAGCCAGCCTGGTGAAATTTTACTACTCCTGGAAGAAGACAAGGACTAAAACTAGTGTGATGGATCGTCATGCTCGTAAACAAAAAAGGGAACGTGAGGAAAGGTAGGTTTGCAAGCAGAAAAGGCTGTGTATTGCTGCACACTGATTTCTTTACTTTGTCCCAGAAATTCCTTTTAGCTTGTAAGAAACTGGATGTAGGATTTTCCCCAAAACGTTTCCTGGTACCACACCTTTCCCCACCCCTCTTCCCTGCTGTGCATGTTTTGCTTTGCTTAAAGCCAAAAGGCAGTTGGCAGTTAGCTGTGCTCCCTTTTTTGACACTGCAATTCCTGATTGTTCTCCAGTGCACTGGTTACAGTCCCACCATTTTAGAACTTTTTGTCTGATACCACTTGAGGGTTGGGAAATTGAAATTAAAGCTGTTGACAATCTGATTGGCACTGTTGTCAGCAGAGCCAGAAAAGATAAGCAGGACAGTACAAGGAATTAATGAAAGGGCTGAAATCTGCCTTTACTTCCTCCATGTGATGCTCAGCAGAGTGAGAATGTGCACCTTCTACAGGAAACAGGCTCCAGTGCAGGACCCTTCTCAGCCTGTGCCTATATACACACAGATCCTTCCACTCCTGCCTCTTAGAAAACTGTGACCAGCATAAGGCTGCCAGGCTAAGTTCTGTTCTCTGAGAAAAATGAAGTTAAGGCTCTGTTTTTGAGTGACTGAGAAGAGGGTAGCACAGGGGAACTCAGGATGAGCTCTTTGGCTGAGCTGTTCAGGGAGTGCTGGGTGCTTTGGGATTTGGGTGAGGCTGGTGGTGTTCAGGTCATTAGTTACTGAGCTTTAGCAAATGAGCTTGACTCATGCTTTTTCTGCAAGCTCACGCTCCTTGGTTACCCATGCGAGCCCTTGAAGGTAGGTCAGCAGTGGCCTTGTGCCTATTGGTGTAAGTATCTGTACAGTTACTGCCACGTGGTGACTTCACCTAGTTCTGGAGCTGAAAGAACCTCAGAAATTCAGAGGTTTAAGGTGTGGGGAAAACAACTGCTCGAAACACCAGCAACTCCATCTGCTTGATGTGGGTGCCTTATCAACCTGCTCTAAAATGCAATTAATGTCTTTGCAGACCAAACTTGAGGTGTGCCTGTCTTTGGAAGACTTGTTACATAATTGGGCAAAATTCTGCAAAAGTCTTTCCCCTCAGAGGAGTTGTTGCATTTCCCAGTTGGCTGTTCACTGGTTCCACTGCATATGAGCAAGTCTTGTTTGGGAAGGGGGAAGAAATATGTTTCTAGGGTTGACCTGTGCTACACCAATGACTCACTTAACCTCTCCCATCTCTCCATTAGGTCAGTAAGACTTGCTTAACAGGCAGGGCCAGGGAGAATACTGCCAGCCAACTTGTCCAGTATTTGGTTGGCTTTCTTTGACCTGAGTCTCTTTTTCCATTCTGTTTTTTTCTCTTCTCTGCAAAGGCTGTCTATTTTTCTGCTCGCCATCCTGGTTGTTGGGGGGTTTGATTTGTTTCGTTTTTATTTTTTCAGTTTTCCTACTAATTAATTGGGGGGAGAATCTTTTATGTGGAGTATTTCTTTATCTTGTACCATGTAGGTTAGGATCTTTTAATACTACATCTCTCTTTTTTGTTCTGTGCTCGTAAATGAAATTACTGGAATTTAGAAATACACCTCTCAGTACCCATGCCTGTTTGCTAGGAAAAGTAGCACCTCAGACCATCTGGTGAACGGGAAAGAACTGTTTGGGCTGCCCTGTGCTGTAATTTTGTAACCTTTTAGGAAGGCAGCTGGATGGGAAATGCTTAACTTGATTTACATCTGCAGGAAGCTAAGCAGCAGGCCGTCAGCTTGGTATTTGATTTCTGTTCTTCCCCTCCATTATGTAAAATAGTCAAACTCCTGCACCCCCAAAGGATTTGTCATTGCAGCTGTGCAGGGTGTGGAATCCATGCTGGGTTAGTTTAGGGTGCCTGGATTTTCAGGTTGTACTGTGCCATCATTTGATGCTGGCAGAACTTCAAAAGTGTCAGTGTCTACAACTACAGAAATGTGGGGGTGGGCTTTAATCTAGCTCATGTCTAGGTAACTTGCTAGAATACAAGAGCAACTATCAGCACAACAAAGGCTGTTGTGAAAAGGCTGAAATCTGAACCTAGGTGAGAACACAAGGAAGTTCTTTTGGAGATGGGGTTAAGAGAGAGACAGTCTGAGGTATCTTAATCAAATACCTCTATATCCCTTTTGTGGCTAGGCAGGGAAATCCCCCAACCCCTCAGATTGTCACTAATACAACTCTCAGTGCTTTTGGGAGCAGGTTTTCAGCAGCTGTTCTAAGTTGTATGTGAGGGACTTGTTGTGTGCGGCTCTGGAAGGGGATGCTTGGGAGTTGATTCCCTGGAATCATTACCCAAACTAAATGTCTTGTGAATCAGCTGGTGAGCCAGGTGGCTTGGGAGGGCAGAAGTGGCTTGTACAAGTGACTGCTCTTGTGGAGAAGGATGGCAGCCCTCCTTAGGATGTGGCTGCAGCAGGGAGATGGCCACGTGAGGCTGATGCCACAGCCAAGCTCACCAGCACGTGCTGTGCTTGCTGTCTCCTGCTCCCTGTGAGCACAGCCCTGCCCTGCATGGAGCTGTGACATACCTGCACCAGCTGATGCTCCTCAACCCAGGCTAGGAAGTTTGATATGACAAAATAGGTTTGTTTCTTTGATTAAAAAAAAAGTGCCTTGATTACATCAGCTTATTTCTTCTGTTTCTGGGCATCATCTCAAATGGTGCAATTAACTTTGGTTGTGTACAGTACAAAAATTCCACATGTGAAAATGCGTTTGATTTAATGTCTGATTAAAATTTCACTGAAGCCAGGCTGGACAGGTGTGCCAAGGTCACTTTCAGTATGGCCCCGATTTCATGCCTGTTATTATTCTGTAACTGATAACTTCTTTTTCTTTTCCAGAGGAGAATGAAATGTGAGGCTGACACTGAAAAAAAAAAAAGAAAAACCAAACATTTTTTTTCTTGTTCTTGAGGGAGATCATCTTGTGCATGTCTGTTTTGCTAAATATTAAGGAGTTGTATGAAATCTGTGTTTTAGCTACTTGCTGTATTTTTAAGTCTTTCTTTATGTCTCAGTTTGCCTAAAGTAAAAATGCTTAGTGTCCCATGTTCGTTGAAAGATAACTTGTGGAATTAATTTCATATCTCTTGCCTTCATCTGTGTAGATTTATTTTGCGTAAGTATGCTGCTGAGAAGTGTTCCTGTATGCACTATTCTCAGAATTACGAATTTATTGACTTGAACCAAAACAAATAAAATCAACACCAACCCCCCCCCAAAAAACCCACATCCTGGGAATAAAACTAAGGAAAGCTGTTTGGCTTTCTGTGGCATTCATACATTCATTTTAGCATGCTATATATAGAAAAAGAGAGCCTCACAAACTAATACCCTACTGTTTGCTTTTGTCTTCCAGTGAGGATGAAATGGAGGAAGCAAATGGAAATAACCCTATTGACATTGAAGTTGAACAAAACAAGGAGAGCAAAAAGGAGGTATAATTCTGTTTCTTACTCCCGTACAAATGAAAGTGTTCACTTACTAGCTGTGTCGTGTAGAAACTGACAGTATCTAATTTTCTTTAGTGCTCTGTATAGTTGTCATACAAGAAAAGAAGAATTGTCTTCAGAATTATTCTTAGATCAAGACAAGTATAGATAAATAAGTTATTATGGATAGAGCTGCGAAAATTTATGACTTTACCATCCCATGATAATGTACTATGTGATTGTTTCCAGTCTCTTTTATCCTCTCTTTGTCTGTGTTAGCTTAAACCACCCTCACTGGTTTAAATCAACCTAACTGCACGGAGATGGAGTAGAAGCACATCTCCCTGTGGAGATGGATTGGTGGAGGGGAAATACATCCTTTTGTTCTAGGTAGACCAACAGAAGTGTGTTTTATGTACATGTTAGACTCTTAAGGTATATTCCTGATGTACTGAAATCCCCAGCAATGCTTGTCACTTCACTAGCACCAGGATTGCAGCTGTAGTGGTGAAAAGTAAAGGAGAAAGCTTTTGTGACCAGTTAATTTTGTCTGGCAAAGTGGCCTTAACCTGCTGTTACGTCAACTCAAAGTGTAGTACTTGCATCTCACTTCAAGTACTTCATTTTCAGTGGGCATAGAGTTCTGGATGAAAATAGTCACACAAATACAACAGTTCTGAACACCCAGCCTGTGATGCCCTACAGGAAATAATATACTTCATCTTCATTTGTATAATGTGCAGGTTACCTGTTACTAAATAAAAACAGCTCATTCAGCAGCAGTGTGGGTTGCATGTGTGACTTACAGGAAGATGCTTAAGACCTTCTCTCCTTGAAGTTAGCTCCTTTCCTGGTTTCTTCTAGCCAGTTTTCTCTCCCAGTCTCTCTCTCTGACAGCTTCGTTTCTTAATTTTTTTTAAAGGTTATATTTAGGGAAAACCCACTAGAGGTATTTAAAAACATGATCCCACACAGTCAGAAAGAAGTCTCAGAGCAACAGTTTTGTCAGTCACTGACAGTGAGATTAATTTCTCCAACAAATAATTTTGAATGGAAATAACTGAAAAATCACAACAGTCCCATCTGCTCTTCACCCATGTGAGGGTGCTCTCTAGACTTTCCAGGAAAGTTTAGCTGTTGTTTCAACTGAAGGAACCAACACCCTTGATGTCTTCTTAGGGGCAGACAAGAACCTGAGTTCTCAGAAGCCTCAGCAGCACCCAGGCAGGAAGGGTTCTCACTTGGCTAAGTTGCAGCTGTGTACTGCATCTCTGTAGTGTTTTGTAAATAAAGCTATTGTCTCATTTCCCATTATTTTAATAAATTTACAGTTTAGATTTTTCTGTAAGCTCTTCAAAAGTTTGCATCTGTCAAAGAGCTCCCTTCAACCCTCTTTATTATTTCTTCCTTCCCAAGCAATGCTGACATGTCCTGATTTTGCTGCAGAAGAGGGAAAGGCAGTTCCTCACCAACTTGGCTGCATCTCTTGTAAGGTCAAACCAGATCGGATGTTTGGTTTGGACAGTTACCATCAAGAAATTTTTGCAAAAAATCTTAGTGTGGAAGGAGGCTTTGTGCAAGGTGGAGGTCGGTCTCTTCTCCCAGGGAACCAGTGACAGAATGAGAGAAAATGTCCTCAAGGGCAGGTTCAAGTTGGACTGAAGGGTTGTTTAGTGTTGGAATGGGCTGCCTGGGGTCCTTGCAGAGTCACCATCCCTGGAGGGGTTCAAGAAATGACTGGACATGGCAGTTAGTGCTGCGGTTTAGTTGACGAGTGTTTGGTCAAAGGTTGGACTCCATAATCATGGAGGTCTTCTCCAACCTTAATGATACAATGATTATGATTTTACAGTACCTGAACTCAGGGCTTATCGAAATGCCTTGAGAGAGAGAGCAGGTAACCAGGAGGGGATAAGTTAGTTCTTGATCTTTAGGTTTCTTTTAGTGATGTGGTCAGACACGCAGGGGCTATGATATACCAGCAGCCCAGGACTCTTACCGTAAAGAACCTCCCTGTCTCAAACCTGCAGAGATGGTTTTTTTCAGCTCTGAGACCTGTTGGTTGCTGTCTGACTTACCCAGTAATACTGGGATTTCTCAGAGTATCTGAAATATCTCATCTGTTTCCTCCTTTGGGGATCATTGGAGGGGGAATTTTTTTTTTTTTTACTTTCAGTGTTAGTGTAACTGTTCAGGTTTCCTTGCATAGTGACTCCGTAATACTGAGGTCATGACCTAGACGTGCTTTCTTTGTATCTTCCTTGTTCCTGGAAGTGCCTCCCACTTCATACTCTGTTTTTATGTACGTGGAGATAGCTTTATCTTCTTTTTATACAGTGAAATCTGAGAAAGGGAACTTTGTATTAAGGGGTTTGTAGGACTGAAGTGCACTGGATTGCAATGGCAATATCTAAATAAACAGGAGCACTGCTAAATCCCTTCTAAATCCCTGCATTTTAATTCTGTCTGGTTTTCAAAAATTTGATTTAATTCTAGAGATAAATGTGTGTGGCCAGGAGAGAAGTTTGCAGGACAGACTAGATGTTCCAATTTTTGCTTGGGCCTAGAGGCATTTGGAGCTGTCAGAAATTGTTCTGCTGGAGCTCTGGTTCTTGTCCACAACACAAAAGAGCTTTGCATTTTTTGAACTGTGTAAAACAGTAATTTGAAACTGCTTTCATTTTTCTTTAACGTTGAGGCTTCTGGGATGTTTGCACTGCAGGCATTGCCTGTTGGTCAACTGATGGCCTGAACCTGTAGTGAGGCATTGCTCTGTGGTCCTGGGAAGCAGTGTATGTAGATGAAATATGAGTGGATCTGAAACATCTATCCATGCTGAATAATTTACCTAGCTCAGTTATCAAAGTGCTCCCTTCTGAAGCAGAGAGCATAGCTAAGCCAATCTGGTTTCTCCTGCTCACCACTCCCCTCTGCAAAGAGAAATAGGGGTATTCCTCCTGCAGTGGTAAGAGTTACCTCTTGCCTCTGGGTTTGCCCTAGACATCACATCTCATGCAATACTTTGCACCAATGGATGGAAGACAAAGGTTGAGAGGAGGCAATTGTCCACATTACTGCTGCTGTGGGCCTCCAGCTTTTGTGCCTATGCGGAGGGGGAAAGCTTTTATCTGTGGCAGCTGTGCTGGAGTCCTTTGGGAGTCAGAACCTCACACTTACTTGGGGTTTGGTGCTCAGCCTCGTGTGGTTTCAAATGCAGGCATTCAAGGCTAGTGAGCAAATGCCACAAACTGTGTAGAAACTGCATGTAGCTGCAAATTAGGAGGAAAACAATAGCACCGAGTGAAGCCAATATGTTTAAAGCTGGCAGTGGTCAAGCAGAGTATTCAGATGTACAGTCTCCCCTCTCTGCTTTTTCTCTCCTTGCCACCCTTCTGCATTCTTGGCCAGGTTCCAGTCACTGGGTAATAAATCTTAGGTATGAGTTGATTGTTGAGTATAACTTCTGGAAGAAATGATTTTGCTATCTTAGAATCAGGTGTGCTCTTGAAGGATCTGTAGTAAGTGTCCTGGCTAATCTACCTGTCTTTGCTTTAGATATAAGGGCTAAAAATGGTCTGTGAAATACTCCTTTTTCCAAAAAAGAATTAAAGTTTATTTTAGGCAAAACTGCACCATTTTGATGGAACAGTTGATATACAAGTGCTGTGCAAGAAAACTTGGCTTCCAAGAAATGGTGTAAAAATCTAAGAATTATCCTGATGTCACCTCATTCCTTTATCCTTTGCCTTTATATAAATCAGATTTATACCTTCTCCTGTCTGTCAGGAAGTAAAACAATTCGCAGTAAACTGTTTTAGTTATGTTCTTTCTGTCTCCACACTTCACTTTGTTTCCTTCTTGTGTTCAGTTAAACTGGTGTGTTCAGACCTGACGACGAAAACAAGAAGAGGGGCTTTGGAGGTTTGAAAATAACCAGAACATTTGACAAAAGCAAAATTGGGCATCTGTCTCCCAAAATGAGAATGGGCAGAGAAGGCAACCACAGTATCTCTGTAAACACTGAAAGCTGCTAAAGGAGAGGAGAAATTTGTATAAGACAGTTTGTATGACATGCCACTTAAAGCAAAAGTGTCTTCCTGTCTGCATACTGGCATTGTTGTTCTCCAGCCTTTGATGGTGGCTAAAAATCAGTCACAGAATGGTTTGAGCTAGAAGGGATCTCTAAAGATACCTACTTTTGTGAAATGTCTCACTACTGTTTGCCAGGTGCCGCCTGCTGAAACTGTCCCTCAGGTGAAGAAGGAGAAGCACAGTACACAGGCCAAGAACAGAGCAAAGAGGAAACCTCCCAAAGGAATGTTCCTTTCCCAGGAAGATGTGGAGGCTGTTTCTGCCAATGCAACAGCTGCTACCACTGTACTCAGACAACTGGACATGGAATTAGTCTCAATCAAACGGCAGGTATGAAGGGGATTGCACAGGAGTAACTGCTGGATTTGCTGGTAGTGCCTGTTGCAGTCTGCAAAGTTGGCAGGAATCTGTAGCTTGGCAGTGAGGATGCACAATGCTGCATGGCTTAGTTGACATGCTGGCGTCCTTGTGCTCTGAATGCAGCTCTGGGTTTTACATCTCTTAGGCTTCAGTTCTGTGGGTAAGCCTACTTTAGACCTGAAGTGAAGCAAGGAAAAGTTCATAGCAGGAACTTGAAGGAACGTTTGTTGGCACTTACCTTTTCTTGCAGTTCAGAATTCCTTCTATTTTAACTGTAACTTTCCTCAGGTGACATTGGTTTCAGCAGTACATGATTTTCGTCTGCTGCAGCTGTTTTCTTTGCCTTTTCACTTCTAGAAGTGGCAGATATGTTTGGCTTAGTCTTCCCTAGATAGGTATCATACAAACTTCCTATGTACCTTTTGCTTCCCTGCCTTTTAAACAAATGTTTTTCAAATGTCTGTGAGTAAATACAGGTTTGCTACATGAGTGAATTGCCTGGATCTGAGCATTTGCTGTTTCTAAAGCAGAGATCTGTTTCAAGCTCTTTATTAAACTTAATAGAATTGGTATTTTGGCCTGAAGCCTTTTTCTCTGCACTCTGGGAGAAGCTGAACTCTTTAGCAGTCTTTGATTCATTACTTGCTGCAAATGGGGTTGGTCTTCTTATGCTGAGCTTTATACAGACCTGGAAGTTGGGGCAGTTCTTGCTCCAGATGCCTTGTAGACAGTGGAGAATAAATTAAATGTGATCTCCTGATTTGCCAGCTGCTCCTGCTTTACATTATTCCAATATAGCAAACTTTCTTTTTGGAAAAGGCAGGCTGTGAGAAGAACTGGAAGGCTGAGCTTGTGAGGTTCCTGCCAAGGCTGCTGGAAAAAGGCTTGTCCAAAGATATTGTTTTAATCCTTCTTAAAGGGATGAAACTTTCTTTTCAGATTCAGAATATCAAACAGACAAACAGTGCGCTCAAAGAAAAACTTGAAGGTGGTATAGAACAATACAGACTTCCAGAGGTGAGATGTTTTCTGACCTTTGTTAATTATGAAGATAAATGCTGATATACTTTGACTAACAGTTAATTCCTTGTTGCACTTTTGAGAGGTTTTTATGAGCTCAGATACAAGAGAAAGTATATAAATGAAGTTACCAAATTTTTTTTTTTTTTTTTTAATCTAGGTCATCCAGAAATTTAATGCACGTTGGACCACAGATGAGCAGCTTCTTGCTGTACAAGGTATAAACTACAGATTTATTTGTACTTCATTTGTTGATAGTCAAAACCCTGCTGCATTTCAGAGCTGAGTTTCCCTTCAGTGGCTAAGGAAGGAGGACTTTGACATTGCTGTGTACTAATGCATGAAGAATGTATTTGAACAAGGAAACAATATTCCTCCTTCCCCTCCCTGGGAAATATAAATGGCATCGTATGAATGTTTGCAAATAATGTCTTCTTGTCCAAGCTTTCAGGAAGTGAAACTCTTGCTGGAGTCACTGCTGTTATCTTTGTCTGTGTAACCTTTCAAGCAGTACAGGGAGATTTACACAGGTCTTGTACATTTGACTGTGCCCATCTTTTACTACACCTCTATTTTCTTCTCTTCTCCAGGGCTGGTCTTAAGTTCAGCTTTGGATCTTTATGCTGTGACTTGAGCCTGATTTGTGGTCTTCATGGAAATAACACACTGCTTTTGTTTTCTTTCTGTTGCTTTGAGCAATCAGGAAATATGGCCGAGACTTTCAGGCAATCTCTGATGTGATTGGAAACAAATCTGTGGTGCAAGTGAAAAACTTTTTTGTAAATTATCGACGTCGTTTCAACATAGATGAAGTCCTACAGGAGTGGGAGGCAGAGCATGGCAAAGAGGAGACAAATGGAACCAATAGCCAGAAGCCTGTAAAATCCCCTGATAATTCCACTAAAATGTCTGAAGAGGAAGATGAGGTAAATCCAATTTAAAAGTCACATAAAATTCCCAATCTGAGCTCAGTTCAGATAGATGTGTGTATGTATTTATATATATATACTCTTTGCAAAAGCCATTTTTGTCAGTCTTCAGTCTGTGCATATTTCACTTCATCTGGTTATACAATTCTGGTACTGGTTTGAGGAATTGAGAAATCCGGGCTTGTATGAAAGTGCAAGGAGAACAGTAAATTTTCAGCCCTCTGACAGTATGTGTATCTCATGAGAATATAGATGTTTTAATATCTCTTGCTGCTGAAACCCCATGCATCTTTATCTCACTTGGATGTTTTCCCTGCACTCAGTTCTTCCAGCTCTTCTAGGTTTGGCTTTGTGGGACCATAGAGTCTTCTGAGCCAAAGCTTGCTCTTTCATTTTTGGTGAGTGGCTTCACTTGAATGAAGGGAAGAAAGCTTTAAGCAAGATGAATGTGTGAAACTTCACTCTGGAATTACCTAAAGGCAAAGTTTCCTTAATTTTACAACTGTTTCTGTGAAGAGAAATTCTAGTAACAGCCTCTCCTTGATGGAGGTTCACAGAGTTAACACTTCTCCAAAGGCCATGTAGGTTTGAAATTAACAAAGAGACTGTAGGATGTTTGTATGGAAGTTAGTTACAAAAATTTAGTATTAACACTAAAGACTAGTATTTAGTCTTGCAGAAGAAAACCATGGTAGAGGCTTGTGTGTTAAAAAGTCTCATCAAGGACTCCCTCTGGCCTAATTTACAAGACAACTTGGTGCAAAAGCTGTGCATTGTAAACGCAAGCACAGTCAACAGCGTAAGGCAAATTTTGATTGTGCATGGAGTTAAGACTTCTCAGTGTGCTGTATATTTTGTTGCTCTGATTAGGGTTGGATCACTTGGACACTGTCCTTCAGACATTGAAAAAGCAGAACTTCACTGCTTCACAAAACCTAATAACATGCAATTCAAAGATTGTTATATTTGGGAACTAAGTCCAAAGGTATGACAGATGTACAAAACCAAACTCAGAAAACTTGCCTTCACAAGGAGTTGTGCGAGTGAAATTATCCCATTCTTCCAGAATTGAGAGGTGGAGTGTAGCAGCATTGGTACTAGTACATAGCCACCAATTAGAAAGATATGTGACTCTTGTCACTGTCTTTTACTGGGACCTGCAGAATTATATGTTGGTAATACAGAGCTTTTCTTCTCTGAGCCCTCTGAGATTCTTCCTAGCTTCAAATACACCCTCATTTCTGAAAGCTGAGGTCAAAAAAGGGGAATCTCACTTGACATTGGGAAAAAATGGCTTCAGCAGGAACTGGAGTGGGCTGCTATGGGCAAGTGTATGGATACTGGAGCAGTGAAGATCCCAAACAAGTTGGGAGAGTGAAGGCATGACAGCAAGGTCTGGTAAAATTACTACTAAAGCAGCAGTTGTGATCCCCAGATTAGTGATGGAAGGTGCCCACTCTGGAGCAGACCAAGTGCTGAGTGGTGGGAACCAGACCAAAAGAAGCTGTGAATGTGGTGCTCCTGCCTTCAGAGGTGGCATAAGCACAGTGCTGACTGGGGGCTTGTCTCAGTGGTTCTGGGGCCAAAGTGAAACATCATCAAGCCTATGACACAAGTGACCTGCATGGGCTGGGAGTGGGTTCTTGGTGCCTCCTGAGCTGTGCAGTGCTGTGTGGCTGGTGCCTGCTCCTGAGGGCACTTTCACAGGCAGTGTCTGGTCAAGTCAGGTGGACTCAGCAGTAGCTAGAAGACTTTGCTGGCCTATGACTGAAATCCCTTTGGTGCTTTCTTCCCTGGCATGCATTGGCTGTCTGGCCACCAGCCTAGTGAAAGGTTCATCAGGCTTCTGAGGGCTTTGGGCTTTTCCATTGTAAGTGGCCTTAGTTCCTTTTATAAGAAGGGGTGAGGTGAGGCTGCTGGCTATAGAGCAGCATCAACTTCAGTATTAATTCTGGTGTGTTTACATTCCCAACAACAAATCCCAGTGTGCCTCAGAATAGGGAAAGCTGTTGGAATTCCTCCCATATGCCAGGGTTGTCTGTTTTGTCACTGTCAGTACTGTGGATTTGGGCTGAAGTTTGGAGATACAAGAAAGCCTATGTGTATTCATTTTAAACTAAACGTCTGCTTTTTCTCCCCCCTTCCCTCCAGGCTACTTCTGTTCTTGATGTCAGATATGCATCTGCTTCGTGAGAAGGTGCTGTAGCCTAGAACAATTTGTGTTGACTACTGTGTTATCCAGGATATCAGGTATTAGCAAACCTCAGACAGCCATCTGCATCATATCTGTGGACAAGCAGCTATTACCAAAAAAAAGGCAAACGCTTCCAGTCCTGTGCTACATCTGCCTTAATTTCCCCTCATTCCTCCATACTGCCTCCACTTTCTTTCAAAAGCACCCAGGTAGCTCAGCTCTCCATTTCAACGTCATGCTTAAGCATGGGGACTTCTAGAACCAGTAACACCTGTCTATAAATTTTGACCAACCTGCAAAACAAGGAGCTCCTTAGCAGCCCCACAGTAACTCTACACTTTAGAAGTTCTTATAATACTTGGTCCGTAGGGTATAAGTATGTATTGCTGCATGGCCTTGTGGTCTCCGCTTCCTGTGTATTCTTAAGATGACACTATGATTAGTGAGCTTTCTATAAAGGAGGGGCCTGTGCACATGCCAGCCATGTCAGGTTTGTTCTGCAGTGACAGGACATGTTAGCAAGCAATCATGAATAATGCAAAGTGATAGGAAATGTTATTTCTAAGGTTTGGTCAGTCCAAGGTTGTAGATGTAACTCATTACTCTTCTGGTTTGTGCAATTCTTTCCGCTGTATTTGTGTGTTCTTGCTTCATAGAAAGCTCCCTAACTGAGCATTTTATTCCTGTATATCTTAATGGCTTTTATTTAGTGCAAAGGGAATACTTAACCTGAAACTGTTTGATACGCTATTTAACCCCTGGCATTCAGCATTTGCATTGTAACTTGTTAAGTGAGTGCTACACAACTTTCTTTTTCCTGATCCTCTGTGGGATTAAGTCAAAACAACTTTCTCTGGTGCCTCTCCTTTTGGGGAATATGTGCCTTTTTGCATTTGGCTACCATAGATCACTTTCTGTCCCAGTGTCTCATTCCTCTTCAGAGTGCTGTTTGCCAAAGACATCAAACTGCTTCTCCCACTGGAAGTTTGGATGAGGGTTGGAGCACAGAATTCAACCTTCAAGAGTTTTTGGTTTCTTGAAAGTGTAATGGAGCAGAACAGGGTTAATTTTCATTGGCCATTTTAACCCTTGTGAAGCACACATTGCTTTCATGTTCTGAACCAAAATATGCAATTTAAAATCTACGAGGTGCTTTTCCAAATACTTGGTGCATGCAGCTTTCAAATCTGAGCCTTCTGCTTGGATGGCCTGTGCTGTGGCCTGGCTGGCTGGCTTGAACTGGAACTGTTCTTGCGAGTCCCATGGGAGGACTTTGCACCTTGAACAGGGTGGTTGCTGACTGCTGAGCAGACAGTGTCCAGGGAAGCTGGAAGCAGCAGTATTACTTCTTGTCCAGTGGAAAGCTGCACAATAACACTAGTCACAAAGCATTTTAAAATGGTTAATATAGTGACGTTGGAAGAAACCACCAGGTGTCTTTGCAGGTGGAAAAAAGGACCTTTCTTGCCTCTCTTCCTCTGCAGAGGATTCAAGCCAAGATGGCACACAGTGATGCACAGCACCACCCTTTCTTAACACAACTAGAAATGAGCTAGCCCATGGTCTGGCCTGCAGCTGAGGTTGGTGGAGCTTGGGGCCGAGCCCTGGACCTGGTGCTGAGGTTTGGCTGCTGGGCTGTGCCGTGCTGTGTGCTATGGTGGCTCTGCTCTCTGTACCTGAGCAGGGCAGGCCAATGCCAGCTGGGCAACAGAGCCAGCTCTGGCACCTCCTGCAGCGTGGTCACAGCCCCAGGAAGGGCAGGTGACGTGGCCTCTTGTAGCACTGGGGTGTAGTCTTCCCCTTGGGCCATGTGTGAGGAAGGTAATTCAGCATCAGAAACTGGGCAGCAGCACACAGTAGAGATTTCCTAGGGCAAGTTAGAGTGTGGAGCCCCAAAAGGGCCTGTTGCTGTTTCTGAGCAGTTCCATTCTAGTAGCTGCAGAGAGATCCTCCAAGGCGATGGAGGATGGAAGGGAGCTATTCCCTATCCTCTGTATGGCTGATTGTGTCTCTGCAGCTGTTGCTGTGAACTGGCAGCTCTGGTGGCTCAGATGTTCCTTCAGACCTGTAACAGTTGGAGGTGGGAGTCTCTTGTGGGAAGGAATGCTGGGTGTTAGCCAGTGTGAATTAGGAATAAAGACCGGGCAAATAGCACTGTGAATCCAGTTGACAGTTGTGGTGTAAAGCAATGCTGCTCTTTAGAAACACTCTAGTATTAAACATTAAACCTCCTGCTGGTACCAATGCATGGAGACAGGTCCTTGCTGGTGTGGGAGCTGCATGCCAGCTGGGGGAACTCATCAGGAGAGGCTTCTGCTGGAGACTTAGGTACCTGTGAGGACTTCTCATCGGTTTTTGCCCTCAAATCTGTTCATCTTATGATCAGAAAAGTTGTGTTTTGGCTTCATCCCCATGGGGTAGGGGGAAATGTGTATAATTTGTGATATTAGGAAGAAAAAAGTTGTTTAATTACTTTTCAGTTGACTGCTATCTTATTGTAGTTGATACATGCAATATAATAGCACTGTATTTTATACATTTAGTTTTTTACATTCTCTTGAACGATGTTTTTAATTGCGATAAAATCATTTTAGCTTTTGAAATGGTTTGACCTTGTTTAGGTGAAGACCCTCTTTTTCTTTTGTTAAGTGGGTCAAGCATTAGATACATCAACTGGTTGCATTCTGACTAGAAGGGTCCACAAAGATAACTGCATAAGATAGAATATTCATTTAAATTTCCTTTCTTAAACTATCAATGTGAATGTCATAATTATATATATTTTGTGGAAAATGGGAAATTATTTCTCCTAAGTATAAGTTATTGTGCAAAATATGGTATCGTTAAAGAAAATGATAGTTTAAGTTTTAGTTTTAGAAATCTTAAAGATATAAAAGTGTATTGCATATGCATAAACAAATTTCGTTTGTTCTATTTAATTTTCATGTAGTTGTGTAAAGTGCTAGGTAACTTCTTTTTTCACTTATCCATTAAAACAACCTTGTTACTTGAATATTCGTGTTTAACTGGTTTGAAACAGTGATCAATTTTTGTAATATAATCTTATAACCAAGGGAAAAAAAATACACGCCTCAGTTGTGCTTAACAGTAAAGCAACAATGTACAATCAGATGCTTAAGACCATAGTAGCCATACCTGGTAGTGCAACCACAATGGTTGTGTCTCAATATATTTAATACCAATGGGGATAATGGTTTCTTAATATATTTTTACAAGTTTGCAACCAGGAAGACCCCAAAAATATCCACTAGAACACTTTTTTAATAGTTAAAATAAGAGTGAAACTCTTACTCTCTTAAAGCAATGTCCTGACAAACATTTTTCTTTCCTGTACAAATACATCAAAAACATTATGTATTAAAATATGCTCATTGTCACTTTAAATTTCAGTTTTTATTCTATGAAATCGTTAATATGCTGTTGGTATTCTTGCACACCAAATATGAGCCAAACAGTGCATTACACTAACTTGATCACTGGACTTGTGAACAAAAATCTCCAAGTCAATGAAATGCAAAATATCATAAGAGATTTTTTTTTGATAATGCATTTATTTTTCAAATTGGTATGAATTTGTGCATAGCTCATTCAGTGATGATTGGGCTGTTATTTTACAAAAAAAAAAAGAGAAAAAAATTATTTTATTAGCTCCAGCTTGTCTTCAGTAAGTTAAAATCTAGTGATCTTGTGCAATGCCCCTAAAGCAAATACTTTCTGCCACTCCCTGGATTAATGCAGCTTTTCCTGTTGATAGTAAAGCACAATTGCAGTGAAAGTTACAGTTCAGAAGATGGAAGGTCAGTATAGTCTATGCATGTTGTATAATAATGAGTGTTTACATTCATATTCTCCTAAAATAAAATTTATACTGGAGTGTATAGTATTCCATTATGTAGATTTTATCAATTTTGTTAACTGCTTATAGATTGCTTAAAAGAAGTTTTTTCAAGATTTTAAAAGATGTATAAGGTTAAGTTTGCAAATATAATGGAAATGCTGTATAGCTTTTGAAGTGATGAAATACTCGTTGGGATTTTAAAGAAAGTATGTTGTAATAATGCTGTTGTAAGTAATATTTTAAATGTCTTTTTTGCCTGTTTTCTATTATTCAGCACACTTACTGTGATGAATGTTCATAGCATTATAAAATTGCTCAGCCACTGAAAAGTAACATTTGGTTTTGGATTATTTTACTGTATGAGGAATTATAGTGGGGTAAATTCCTTTGTGAAATTCTATATAATTCATTTTTCTATGATTTCCAATGTTTGCTGACATCAAATAAAATTTTTTCAAGCCATTGATGTAATAAAATATGTAGTAAAATGTTATTGATGTAAAGTGTGGTTCTGATGTGTAACTGATCTCTTACCTTTCACATTTTGGTCAGGAGATGGAAAGGTGATTTTCCCCTTCCTGACAGTGTCATCCCTAAGATAAGGAGGACCTGAAGAATAAATTGCTGCCTCTCTGCTTCATGGAAATAGCACTTGGCTGTACAAATTACAGGATTGTGATCTTTCTTTCATCTACAATGAAAGAACACATTTAAAATATACAAAAAAAGGCGACACTTGCCCTCAAAGCTTAGCAGTACGATGTTTCCATAGAAGATGCTCAAATGGGCAGGAAATTTTGCACCTTGGAATTTTCAGGAGGATCATCCTTTCTGTCTTTCCATGCTAGGGTGCTGCTAAGCACTAAACACAGAAGCACAGACAAGACTTCATGGGGCTGTTTGGGGGAAGGTCCCAGCAGGGCTCTGGGAGCCCTGGGTTAGCACAGGGCAGGTGACAAGAAGTTGTCTGCTTTGCTCGTGTATGTTAAAGGCAGCAGAGCTCCTACAGCAGGACACTGGTGGTTCCCAGCTCTGCAGCCTATGGAGGCCAGGAATTAGTCATGCCTTTCTATATTGTAAAGCCAAGTGTGGGGAGACAGACGGGCTTGGGGTTTTGGAAGAACAGGCAGCATTTCTGAGAGCTGAGGATGTTTCCTTACTGGAAAGCATTCCTTGTAATTTTCCTGCTGGTAGAGAATACAGTACCAATATTGTAAGGTAGCAATCTGCTTTTGTAGGGGAGTTATTTGACTCGAAGCACTTAAACCTTCAATACAAACCAGTCCTTCTTGCCCATGTGCCCTGAACCTGAAAGTGAAACAAAGAGAAGCAAAAGAAGGAACTTCCTTTCAATCAGGGAGCATAAAAAGGTGAGGAAATGGGGACCTCCTCTGCCTGAACATGTACTCTTCTGAGGAGTCTAGAAGCAAAGGCAAAGTAGTGATAATACCACTGTTTTTGAAAACACAGGTGCTGTATCTGTGCCTGGTAATGGTATGTATTTGTAAATGGGAATGCAGTGTTGAATTAATTCTGTATTATTCCTGATAGCCCATCCTACATAAATAAAATTGGAATCTGAATGTGGTGGCACTGAGCACTTCTCCCTTAGAGTAGGAGCTGCCTTGCAGGATGTGGTACAAGCTGGAGTTCAGGCTGAAACGGGAGAGTTTATTGTTGGTGCTTCTACATGTGCTGAGATCTTAAACTGATCCCCAAGTATCAGCTTTATGAAGTAACAGTATAGACCTTTTCATTATTTATTTCATAAACCATCTTCCAATCTGAAAGATGCAGAGTGATGTTTGAGAGAGAAAACCAGGTATCAAACCTATTATTCACCTCTAAAGCATGCTCTGGCTTATCCACCCTAAATAGCCTTTGAAGTAGTGAGAGCAAATGTAGCTTCTGGTCTTGCTTTTAGTAAACAGTCAAAATGTATGTGTACAAACAAAATCAAATATTTCTGTAAAGAACCTCCTAACAGTGGTAGAGAAATAGTTTTCTTTTGCTGAAGAACTAAGGAGAGAATCACTGTAAAATTTTATGGGAACTAAATTTCTATGGCCATCAAGAAGGGAATTCTCAAGGATAGTAGTACAAAAGAGGTCTGAACACTGATAGATGGAGAAATCGCCTGGGAGTTTCCCCTACTGAAGGGAGAAGTTTGTGTGGAGGAAGGCTGCAGCCTAGCATAATAACTGTAGCAAAGGGCAGGATTTTCTGATTTGGGTAAAAACATTTACCTGATAAGGAGTTCGCACTGGACAGATCAGGCAATGGGAGTCACATTATCCTGACTTCTTGTTTGTACCTGGAGACAAGGGTGAGGGAGAGGTGAGGTGTTTGTTCTGATTCTGGACCTGTTCTTAGTTTTCATGAAGGTAGTTTGCAACAGGAGAAGGTGTGTGGAATGATGGAAATAAAATGTGACCTGGGAGATGCTTTTCCCTCTCTGCACGCTTTGGGGGCACAGACCTAATTTGTCTGACATCTAGCATGTGGGGCTGTGGCTTAGCAAGATCTGAATAAGCTTTTGAAATGGAAGATGAGACTCTGTGATAAAACTGAACTGATTTCTAAAAGAAAAAGATGAATAGGAGATCTCTGCAGCTGCAGACTTCTTGATGCTGCCTTGTGTATTCAAGGTTTAGAATAAGACACGATGGAAAGTGAATTAATGAAATAGAAGAATGGGTGCAGTGGGTTTGCCAGAGATCCACGTGTCTATGGCGAGGTGCAGGATTCATCAGTGGATAAGGATATCACTGCCTGAGTTCACTGTCCAGAATCCCTTAGAGAGAAATAAGCTTTTCTAGGGTATAATTAATTTAATCCTGAATTAGATGTTGAAAACTGATCTAATGTATTACAGCCTGAAAGTGCTTATTCGCTCCCTTATTATAGATCAAGGTAGAGCCTAGGGCTCGGTCTCTGATGTGGGAGCTGGGGATTAACCACACTGGTGCCATGGCTGCCTGGGCTTAACCCAAGAAGGGACAAGGACTTGAACCCCTCACTGTAGTGCTGGGCATTGTGCTTGGAGCTTGACAAAAAAATGTTGATGCCTCATACCAATGCTTTGGAAAGCTCCTCTGGGGTGTTGTGTTCCTGACACAAGATACAGTGGGGAAGCTGGGATGGTTGGAAACTTCCGGAGCTTCTAGACAAGTATGTCCTCCTCAAGATCCCAAATTTTCATTGCTTGTTGGAATTTGCCTCTGATTACAGAATTAGCTCCCCAGTTGCTTGGAACCTTTTCAGTGCTCTGGAAATGTACCTTTGTGTGGGGGACCTCACTAGGCCAAATTTCCATTCCATTGAGCCCTGTATCCCATCTCTCTTGAAGGGACAGCTCAGGTAAAAAGTGTCCTGTGAAGAAGTATCACTAATGCTGAAAATGTTACACTGGTATATTTTCTACCATGTTTAGCCTTTCCAGTACAACTTTAGGGACAGCTTTTCTAATGCCAGAAGTAGCTTTTTGTCTCTTACCAAGATGTTTTGCTGTTAATGCTCTCAAAAAAATAAATTAAAACCAACTATTAATAAACTAAACCCAAAATCAATTGGATGATCTCCTTTAAGCTGAATGACTGGTTCTCCCCCTTGTATGGTCAAGTCTCACTGGCACAAATATTCCAAGAAGATAACTTATAAGCTTGAACAAATTACCCTTTAAAAGTATTTGTATAAAGATTTCAGTTTCTGCAATTAATCATGAGAAGCTGTGGGTTCAGCACCATGCTTTACTCGGGAATCAAACAATACCCTGTGCCTGTGCTCCATCACAAGCAGCCTCTTGCTTTGACTTTCAGTGAGTGACCCAGAACCACAGTGGGATTTAGCAGCAGAAAAATAATTTAAGAGGACTGTTCCCTGCACACAGGGAAGATAAACTAGTCAAGCAATTTGTTATGAACAATGCCTTTAGCCCAAGGCATGGATGGATAACTTCTCTTCCTCATGGTTTTATTTTAGTGCATTGTTAGCAGTGAGTACTGGGATCTGCCAGCACTCCAGATTTGTGGTTCAGCATTCAGTGTCAAGAAAAAATATCATAATAAATGTCAACTGACTTGCATCTTCTCTTCCCTCAAATGTGCACTGCCTAGGGCCTCCAGAATAAGAAATACACTGAGTCCTCTTCTGCCAGTGTGGCTCTCAAGGTGCAGAGAAAATCTCTTAGAATAAGAGGAGAAAACTTGATTTTGTGTGTATAAATAACCTGTGACTCCCTAACTTCTGCTGGATTTCCCAAGGTATTTTTGCATAAATGCTTTAAACCTTAAGTCCCCCAAATGAGGGGGTGTAGTCCCTGCTATAGGCATTAAAAAATAGGAAGCCTAATCCAAGCTTCGTTAAGTGCATTTACATAGTCTGCAGTGGGAGTTGGATCAGGTGGATAGTAAATAACTTCAGAGCAAATGCAGTTTTAAATGATTACCTGTCAGCCTCTCATTATGTGTGGGCCAAGCAGAAACTTGACAAGGACGTGCCTTGCTAATGAGGGGATGTGTCGGTGTGCTGTGAGGAGCAGCAGGGTTTCAGCAGTGTTTTATCGACTCGAGAGAGCGTCCAGCTTCTCAAATGGCTTCCTTGTTAGTTGGTGGACCTGTTTTGAGGACACAGAGGAAGGAATTGTGTTGCGTTCATGAAATATTTTCCTTTTCACTTTTTCTGCTGGAGATGGTAATTTCGTGGATTGAACTGGATAACCTCAAGGATTTCAATAGTAATTGTGCTAACAAGAGGGCAGTGAATGTGGTCCAGTTTTTGCATCCTTCTGCAAGGTTTTGCTTCTGTTACAAAGATAAAAAGTTATCTGTAAAACAAAGCAAAGAGGGGCTTTGTGATTTTTGTTGCTGTTCTTGCATTTAAAGATTGCCATAAAGCAGTGGGATCATCTCTATTTCTCTTGTAAAGGTGTATTTTTTCATTTAGTAACTCAGTTTTGTTTCTACAGCCTCCTGGGATGGAGAGGTCACAGTGCTGTATAAATGAAAGCTGAGTAATTGAGATGGTTTTCAATGTTTTTACATTTTACTAAAAAGTTTAATGTTTACTTAATGGCCTGTAAACCCTCAGGAGAATATGTCTTTGTTTAAAAATTCAGAACCTGCTAAAGCCTTCAAACAACTGCTGGTTGCTTGGGGGGACTCACAGCATTGCTGTGAGTTGCTAACATGCTCATGGAGGTGGAGCAAAACTGTAATTGCTGCTAATTTCTGCCAAACCTAAGGCAAGGTTAACTCACCCGTGAGCTGACATCTGCAGATGGGCAGTGTTAGGATGTCCTTCCCATGGATTAGTCAGTCCTAGAATAATGACCAGTTAGGGCTTGCATTGCCAGCCTGTGGGTGTGGGAGGTAAAACCCTTAGCTAATGTTTCACAGTTATAGAAGAGCAGTTATGTACCTAAGGAAGTGACATTTCCTCATCCTTGTGGTACATGGCTACCAAAAGGCCCAGAACTGTCATTTTAGGCAGTGCAATCAAGCAAGGTGTTGTAAAAGAGGTTTGTGGTGGTTATTGTCTAATAACAAAGGGTTGTTTTTGGCTGGTGTAAGACAAGCCCCGTGAAAAGTCAATGCTGGTGGGAAGGGGCTGACTTGAGCTGCATGTCCCCTCTTCCTCCTGTTGGAGGAACATCACAGAGGCTGAGGTTGTGTAGCAGACTGGAGAAATGGGTCTTTGGCTGGATGCAAGAGGCTTCTGGAGAATGATGTCAGCATGGACTTGCTCTCTGAAGGCTGAAGTTCTCTGACACTAGAAGGATATTGCCCTTGGTGTTGGCTTGCTCCTTGACAATGATGATATTTTTAGCAGGTTTTTCTGGAAACTCCTAACCAGGCATAATCGAAGCACAGAGTAAAGTTGGAGAGCACAAGAAGAATGTCTTGATATCACACACATCAACAAGATTGCTGGGCTGTGCTCCAGCTGCAGATTAGCGTGGGTGTCTAGAAATCAACAAAAGGTACCTGGAACCTATGCTGAGAGCAGTGGAAGCACCATCACAGTGTGTGGGGGAGTTTGGGCTTGGGACTGCTGCCGTGGTCCTGTCTCTAAGGCCACTCGTGAGTAATGGATGAAAAGTTTGGGTTGTTCTCCCTGCTGAGACTGGCTGCACATCACAAGCTCCCTTTTTTCACAGCAGACTTTCATAGCAGGTTGTTCTCCTAGAATAGCTGGAGCTTCGGAGAACAGTGTCCAAATTTCTTCAGTGTGTGACTGTTTTGTTCTAAATGAGTTGTTTTGTAGGCAGACCCCCAAGGGCCACTTGCCTGGGTGGCTTTAGCTTGGCTTGGTTTATTTTTTGTATACTAATTATTCCTTTGAGATTCACTTTGTGATTTCTGTTCAGCTGTTTAGGTGTCTCGGATGAGAAGACAAAGTAACATGTCATTTAAGTAAATTAGTATGTGAAAACTGTTGTCCCAAAGTGTTTGATTAATGCTTGCAGGAGCCTTTGGAAGCCGTGTGTTTGTGGCTGGAAGCTGGGCAGTGTGTGCAGGCTGCTGTCTTAAATAGCAGAAGCTGGGGAAGAAACGGTCAACCCTACAGGAGGAAGGGGCATGGATGTGTCCTTGCATTTACTCTGCACTCCTTCCTGGCTGCCCTTATGAGGAGGCCTTCCATGTGGGAAGCTTGGCATAAATCTGCATTGCTCTGGCCATTCAAAGCTACTGAAATCTACTGGCAAAAAATCCACCTCTTGTGCAGTGGTGAGGCTAAGACTGCAGGAGGGCGATGGCAGGAATGGTGAGGGGCTGGAGGGAAGTGGTGCGAGTCCTTGGGGGATGGAAAGGAGGCACTGAGTGTAGGCTGTGCCCCTGGGGCAGGGAACAGCTTGGAGCCCTGAACTGACAGGATTTATTTTTGCAGGAAATGGTTTTTTGGCCAGGGAGGGTGAACAGGCTGTTTGGTAGGGCTAGAAATTAGCTCTTGACAAAGTCCTGGAAATGAGGTGGCAAAGGGAATTAATCATTAGCAGAGCTGAGTGACAGATGTGGTGCATTCTTTATTGCTGTGAAACTTTGAGTTTGGTTGTCTATGTACAGAAACTCTTTCTCGACAGCCTGTGTTCAATGCAGGAGTGCCAGGTGGCACCTCCAGCCTGTACTTTGCCAGAGTCAGCAAAGCTCTGAGGAGGCAAGGATGGGGAAGGTGTTCCCAGTGGCCCTAAAAAGTGATTAATCTTGTCAGATGACAACCCAAGCAATACCTTTTCCAAAGAATTGGGGACTGCTGCAATAAATTATGAATCACTAATTATTTATTTGGGGGATTTCTTTGAAAAAAAGTCTAGATAAATATGATTTGAAGGGGAGGCATAAGCTGTGCTGGGATGCATGAAGGACCCACATGTCTAGTGCTAAATGATCAAGTGGGATGACTTCTTGTAAGTTTTGAAGGCTGGAAACCAAGGAGTGGGTTTTAAACCTGCAGCTGCCTTCAGATAGAATGTGGTAGGCCGCAGGTGTTGGATGCCAGCCCGACCTGCCCAGCTGAGGCCAAAGGGTCCCACAAAGCAGGTCCTCGTTTGGCCAGGTCAGCAGGACAGCAGTGGTAACAGATGGTGCATGTGGAACACGTGTTTGGCATTTGGTACCTGAGTGAGGACTGCTCTTCCAAGCCCAGCACTGCCTCAAAGGCTTCATCCAGCCTGCCAGGCCAAGTGGTGCTGTTCTCTTTGGGAGGGGATGTCTCGGGAGGACAAGCCATCTGTACAGGCAATTGTGGGAGCTCGCCCTAATTATGCCTTTTCCCCCTTTCCTCTCCCACAGACTTCAGCAGCTCCCATCAGGTAAGGAATACCAATTTATTCATAATAGCATCCACTTGATGTGACTGTTTCCACGGCCTTTATCATATCTCTGCGCTTCCAGAACATCAGCTCTGTCACACCTGTAATTTATTCTCAAGCTGTAACGTAGCTCTTGGAATGATGCCCAGGTTTGGCTTCAAGCAGTGATGAATCCACAAGGTCCCTAAGCAAGTGGCTTCAATTTTAAGTTACCTTTGCTGCCTTAATTTGCCCAGCATCTTTCTTGTTTTCTACTTGGCATATCTCATTGCATTGCCTTCTGCCAGGTTGAAAAGACTATGATCAGCCACTTCTCCCCAGCCTGCTGCTTGTAAATGAGGGGGCAGCTATGCCTCAGTCTTATTTTGAATAAACCAAGTAGTATGAGTTTGCTGCTGCTCTCATTGAAAGGAGGACTTCACAGAATTTAAATGCCCTCGGCTCCAACTCATGGTATTTGGCACTGGTGACCTGCAGAGGTGAATCTCCCTTCTCCTGTGTTTCCAGGAATAAATTATCAGACAGGTATGTTACCAAGTGCAGCTGCTCACCTAGTTCCTCTTTCATGGCTGCGTTGAAGAGTCAAGAAATCCATTTAACCCAATCCATTGAAGGCTGCTTTGGAAGTCAAGAAATCCATTTAACCCAATCCAAAGTTTCTTCTTTCCAAAAGGTGATTTCCTGTCTGTGTTTGTCCTCGTGCATCAGCCACAGCTTGCTCAGGAAATAATTGTGTGGCTGCTTTGCCTCTTTGAGGAGCCCAGCCAGAGCCCACCTCCCATGTGACGGAGGATGCTGAGTGCAGAAAGTGATTAAATGTTTGCCTAGCAAGTCGAGCAGCGCGTTTAGCTGCCTGGAGGAAAAGCAGGCTTGTGGGACTTGAGCTAAGCTCATTCATTTTCTGATCCCTGAACTAATCTAAAAGAAAAAATGAAATACAAAATGAGAGCCGTTCTGCAGTCTCTGCAACTCTGCCTCTAATTGGCAAAGTCCAGGCAAGGCCCCAGGTGTCCCTGAGAAAACAACAATGTGGTTTCCTCTGAAGGCCTGGGGGGCACCAGGATCTCAAGGCAAAACCAGCCCATGGGGCAGGGAGCTGGATGGAGGCTCCTCTGGGAGGGGCATGGGGTTGGCTCCAGGGGCATGGTGAGCCAGGAATGGCACGTCCCTCCTGCAGCAAGGAGCTTTCTAGATGTCACCTTTCACCGGGAGGCACAGCTCCCAGGTCTGCATTCCCCCTGGTGCTCTCCTGTGCCATCTCTCTGCTGCCATTGGGAGAAGTGGGAAGATGATTTGCCAATGGAGGAGCTTCATTGGCATGGCAGGTAGGTCTGCTTCCATGTTTGACTTGTCATCTTGCTCCTTCTACCCTGTTCATCTCTGGTTTTCACATGCTGCAAGTTCAATCAAAAAAAGAGGGGGGGAATGAGTTATTCGTGCCCAGGAAAATGGAGCATGGACCCTTGCACTGGGGTCTTGTCAGCAAACAGTGAACATGGGCAGGGATTAATTAGTAAGAGCCCTTGGGTCAGCAACTTTCCTGTTGGAAAATGCCAACCCCAAAAATGTCATATTAGTTAGTGTGTAGGAACTGACAGCACAAAACTGAACATGTTGTTAAACTGCTCACAAATCTTACCCCAACCATGCGGTCAGCTGGGTTCCAGCCCAAGACAAGTGCCTCTGGGTGAAATGGGAAAAGGGCAGTGGGATGTTCTGTTCCCCTTGGGAGTGGCTGATGGCTCTGGGTTGAGCCTTTCTTAAGGTGATTTTTCCACCCAGAGATGATGGCATTCAGATCTCCTCTCCTGTTGGAGAGGATTGTCTCACACCTAAGTTGAGGAAAGCATCTCCAGCATCTGAAATAATGGGAAAGCTCTGGGATCTGTGGAGGAGGCTAAAGGAAGGACAAAGGCAACGACTGCAATTGCCTCCCACTAATACAATGTCGGCAGTGTTTCAACCCCTCTGTTAGGAGGAATGATTATGGAGATACTCAACAGTGACCAAGTCGGATTTATCGGAGTCAGCCGGCTGCCGTTTGTCAGCAATGGAGAAAAATTATGTGCTGCGCTGAGAGAGGAATTTGCAAACCCCAGTACAAAATGAGTAATAAGGGTAAATCAATTGGAGATGCACTGTGCTTTTCCTGGGAACGGCAGAGTGAGCAGCACAGAGTTTAGTTCAACTGGGAGCATTAGATAAAATGCTGCATTTCATATGTAGGCATTTACTGGTATTTGTTTATTTTTAGAAATAGTCATGGCTTTTGTAATCATGCTTCATTTTGTTATTGCAGCAGTATTATTGGGAAGAGAAATAGTGGTGCAGATGCTGAGTTTCTTTTTGAGTGCTATCTCCATGTTTCTCCAGGTCTTGGGGGGAACTGGAGCCAAAGACCTGCCCAATTTACTGCAGCCTGGTTGGGTTACTTGAGGATGAGGTATCTGCATCCTGCTGCTGCTGCCATGGTGGGAGCCTCCTACATGTGCCTTCAAGCAGTCAATTTAGGGACATGCCCCCCTTGCCCTATAAGCCCCCAGGCCTCTGCTTCCTGCAGGGTCAGATCAGGTTCACCTTTTTCCCAAGCCTGTCTCTTCGGCTTCAGCACATTGTCTCCCTGTGACAAGCCCACACATGTTAGAGTCCTCGCACAAACATGCTGCTCTCAGGGCTGTGCAACCATCAGGTGCTTGGGGGATCACAGGGAGTGTTCTCCAAGCAGGACAACCTCTCCAATGCTGTATTACAGCTGCCTTTGTAGTGGGTTGGAAAAGTTAAGCCTTCCACTTTGCTTTCCAGGAGTCACTGGTGTCCTTTCCCAGTGAATCTCAGCCTGGGTCACTGTGCTACAGAAAGGAGACCTGGCACAGGGAAGATGGCCTTCCTTTCCCATGCTTGTGGGAGATGGATTAAAATTATGCTTGGGTTGTTTTTTTTCCCTCTAGCAGAGAACTGTAATTAAATGTCTCTTTCCTTAATGTCTCCTATGGTAATTTGAGACAACTTATTAAAGGCTCGATGGCAGTTCCTGCTGCAGAGCACTGCTGCCTCCTGCCCAGCACCCCGAGCAAGGTCAGGGGTCTGTTGTGTGAGATGCTGCACTAATACACAGTGAGATGTGACTCTTGCTTTAATAACCTATTTCTCAGTAGGTAGCTGGGACCTGTGAACCCCCAAAGGAGGCCTTTATTGTATTTTTTTAAAGAGGTGTTCCTGAAACAGAGGAATGAGATGAATACCATATTTCTCTGTTACTGTTTCTAAAGAGGAAGGATAAGCCATTGAAAATATTACTCATGCTTTTCCCAGTCAATGCTCAGGCATGTTGATGGGATGGACCAAAAGAGAAGCTTTCTTCAGTGAAACAGGGCTGCTCAGTAGGAAATTTTCTGTATGAAAACCTCCCCAAGTAAGGGCAGGAACACAGAGATTAAGTGTCAACATGAAGCTTCAGTTGTGGAAAGGAAAATAAATGACAGCTCTGAGGAGAAAATGAGAAGTAATTCAGCACGCTTTAGCATGCATACTCTGCTAGGACTTCCAGCACTCAATCAGACTTCCTATCCTTTGAAAAAATAAAAAACTGCAGTCAATTAAAAATCAAATTGTCCCATGTGGATGAGTTCAAGTGACTAGGCTGGTTTTTTTAAATGTTTACTTCATGTGCTTACACTAATTGAAATGCTAGTTCTATTGAATGAGTCTTTAAAAATGCCCTGGCCTCACTATATCCCAGCAAATGTCACAGTGAAAAGCATATTTAATTATAGCCTGCTTCAGAAAAAAAAAATAATCAAGATTAAATTAATACTAATGTCTGTTTGAAAAATATAATAAATGTTAGACTAGGGAAGGAAGCATGAACAATCATCTGCAGCTTTGCAGGATACTGCTTTTGCAAATTCATGGAAAATTAAAACCCATTAGCATCTCGAGTCCTCTGCAGAGGAATTTGAGCAGAAGTTGTAGCTGTTCTGCCCTGCTGGCAGTGCCCTGGGTGGCTGGTGTGTGCTGCATGCTCCAGGCAATGCCTGCCCTGGGCTTGGTTACCTCAGCCTTCCTCCTGGGGGACCCTCTGGCCAGGCGGAAGGAAGGTGGGATGCTGTGCAGTTATCCTGCTCTGGGAAGCAGGGACTTGGTGGAGGTGGGTGCTGAGCTGGGACCCGTCAGCCTGGAGCAGCATCAATGAGTCAGTGTGGGACAGGGGATGCAGGGGCTTTAAATCTCCGTGAGAGGGGAGGCTGCGGGTTACGTGTGGCCCTTGGCCATCAGGAGCACAAATTTGTTCCCTTTGCAAGTGCCGAAGCAATAAAACGTACTGGAGGAGCCATCCCAGAATGCCTGCCAGCCTTCAAATTAGTTTATACAGAAGCTGATGTGTAGCCAAAGTGGGAGGACTTTTACTGCCATTAGCAGATGTTGGTGGCTGCCACTCTAAAAATGAGATCAGCTGTAAATCAGCTTTTCTACCTCTGCAGGATTATTTTTTTGTTTCTGTAGTTTTCACTGTGCTCAGAGCAGCATCAAATTCTTCTCCATCACCCTCTCCCTCCTCCATTCTTTCTTGTGCCTCTGCCAGGGGCTAAAAATGCCTGGTTTCCAAACATGAACATCGAGCTTGCAGCAGACCCTGAAGTTGCAGTGCTCTGGTTGCAGAGGAGCTGCCAGAGACCCGGAGGAGCTGCAGCTTCAGGAGCAACTACTCAGCCCCTGGCCAGTGCTGGATCCCCCAGGAGCAGCCCGCTTCCCCCTGCAGGGAGCTGTCAGAGAGGCTCAGCCACAGCGCTGGGAGGAGGTGTCCAGTTGTGGGTAACACCTCTTCACACGGGCAGTACGTGTAGGAGGAGCAGAGATGTTGCCTGACTGGAGTAATGACTTGCATGCCTCTCGCAGTGCATGAGATAGATTTTTAAAAATCCTCCTGCCAGCTGAAGAAAGGCATCATCTGCTTGTCCCTGGCTGCAGACTCAAGCTGTTCCCAAAACTGCCCTGGCTGCGTTGCTCTGGGACACTGCAGTTCAGCCCCACTGTTTGGAGAGACAGAAGGACGATCTTGCACTGAACAAGCAATGCAGCAGGACTTGGTTGTTCTCGGTGCTGGCCTCCTCACCCTTGTGCACCCCGAGTGTCCCTGTGCTGGCCCCTCAGTGCCCTTCCAGGTACCATGAGCCTGGCCAGCCTCACTCTCCAACCCAGGGAAGCAGAGCTGCCATCTCCCTTTTCCCTGGATGAACCTGATGAAGGGTTTCCTGTTCTCTTACTGGTCTGGCCCCTGTGGTAATCCCTTCAGAGGAGGGTGGAATTGCCCACCAGCACACAGAATAACACCCCCTAACACATTTGTATGCTGCTCTGGGACAGCAGGCATTGCTTCCCATGAGGCAGATAAGCTGGAGATCCCAGACTGAGCCAAATCTGTTTGGGCTCAGAGGACTTTATTCACAGTAATTTCCCCCCCTCCCCTGGAACAATTTAACTTGTAACAGATGAGCTGTGGTTTGTTTATCTGTCATTTCCATAGTTGTTATGCTGTGACTGGCAGATAGACTTTAGACACATGGTTACTGGTTTGTAATCTTTAATCACGCTATTTTGGGATTCTAAGGACAATGATCCAAAATCAATATATATATTTTCCCAGCATAAACAGGCCTTTGCCAGCCTTGGCCTGTGAACCTGGCTTCTTCCTGTATGTTCAGAAACAGTAGCTTGGGGGGGGCGGTTTATTCTGTCTCTTTTTCATTTTACTTTAGAGGTGTCTCTTTCTCCATTGCCTTCACCTACTACTGGGAATTGGGCTTTTATTTTGGTTTTGTTCCCTTCTTTAGTTTTGCTTCTCTTTATTTTTTCTCTGCAAGCTCCTGTACAAAATTTTCTTCAGTTAGATGAGATGAATCTCATCCTGGTTTCAGATGATGGTGACCAACTCATGCGTAGATATCTGTGTTGTAAAGCCTCCCTTTTTATTTGATGGAGGAAAAATACCTTCTTCTAGGATACAACTCATGTCCTCCTATGTTAGATCTCTAAACTAGGTGAGCTGAACTGCATCCCAGAGATGCCTGTTCTCCTCCCTTAACCCATGAGGGATGCTGGACAGACAGTGCAGACTCTGGTTTCCATCCAAGCTGAGGGAGAGGAGTCCAGGTGCTGAAGCTTAGGATGTTTTCAGCTCTGGGATAGAAACTTGCTACTTGAAACAAACTGCTCAACATTTTGTTTTCCTCAGACCTCTAGCCTGCCTCTGCCTATGACGGAAATGATTTCCTACTGTGCTACCTGAGTCCAGCAATGAGCTCAATTACATTTTCTTTCCAGCCCTTGTGCTGAACCTCCAGTCACTCACAGAGGTATCCAGGTTAGCAGAGACCCTCACACTGGGGTTTCACTCACTGAGAGCCCTGACTTCTGCAGAGATCTCTGCAGGTGGTTCCTCTCCTCACCTCTGTACTGGGGCCACCTGCTCCCGGTGGGGCTGGACCTTTGGGGCTGCTTCCAAGGTACATTTCTGTGAGTCCTCACTGTGTTCTTGTCAGTGCAGCAGAGCTGCAGAAGCCCATGTGTACTTTCACACTGGATGGAAAACCCTTTCTGCAAAGACACTGGGCTTTGCAAATCTTGTCTGGGGTCTTGCAATTCTGGCTCTGCAGCCCCAGTCCCTGGTGTTGGGATGTGCTCGCTCAGTCCACCATGGGTTTCTGGCCAGGACTTGCAGCTGTGATCCTCAGCAATAGTGAATGCTTACTGGGCTTTTTTAGGAGGGTCTTTTCCATTTTGGTGTCTCTGACAGCTCTTATAACATAGTGTTAAAGTAGGCATTTCAGTATACTGAGTTAGATATAAATCTCCCATCTTAGACCTCAGAAGTTTCTGTCTTTATATGAAAGTGATAGCTCTCCAATATTTTTTGTAAGACTGCAGTGTTCTCTTTCTTTTCTAGTGTCACCTAATTACCAGCTCTTTCTACTTAGCTGTAGACTATTGAGCAAGACTAATCTTTTTGACTGTGAAAAATTATATTTGTTTTAGAGCCATGCTTTGCTTGTCTTCCTTTTGAGCATGTCTTCATAAAAATAAAAGCTTGCATGAGCTTTTATTGATGGTATTTCTGGTGCTAGGCACCTTCCTGTCTCTTATTTTCCAAATTCTTACAGGCGAGAGACAAGTGCTATAATCCATTATTTAATTTCATATCTCATTTCTCCTTTACTCCTGTCAGTTTTATCCACTTGATGTCCTGTGGTCTCGAAGCTCCACGAGTCCGTGGGTAATTTCTCTGCAGTAGAGGCAAGGAGCAATTTTTTTTGAAGAAAAACAGTGATTTTAGTAAGTCCCAATGCCTTGGCCTTTCCTGGAGCATCGAATTTTGCAGCCATAATACATCAGTGATGCAAATCCTGCCTGCACATCTGGTGTGGCTTTCCCCTGTCTTTCCACACTGCAGCACGGGATTAACTAATGCAGCACCATCTCCGGGAAAGCAGGTGAGGCTGTGGCATCCTGAGATATTTGGGTACTTGAGAAGACCAGAAGATTGCTCTTGACTCAGGAACCTCAGACCCAGTTCTGTGTTTCCAGAAACACAGGCACACTGCTGTTTTGAAACACCCATTCTTACCTGGCCTGCTGCAAACAATAAACCCCGTGGTGGTTGGTGTGTGTCTTTCGTCCTGGATGATTTCTGTGAGCTGCCCAGATGGGAATACAGTGATTCAAGCCTGCAGCTGGATGCTCTGCTATACAAATCCTGAAATGACAAATGAAGCTTTCAGAAAGAGGTACAGTGTAAGTCCAGAGCTGCCACAGAGTGTTTTGTGTGCACGCCATTCCTCTGCCTGATTGCCCATCGTGCGTTGTGATGCTTTTTCTTCCCCTCCCCTATTATGTGCGGTGGAAAAATGGCTTATTCTGAGCATTTGAACTGATAGTTGCAGCCCTCCTAATGCACAGGAAAGAGAGGCTTTAATATTTATTAGTCTGTCAATAAGGATTGCCTGAAGAGGGAAAAAAGGAGGTCTGAAATACAAACACAGAAAACAAACAACATATATATAGCTGACATATATTCCCCACAAATAAGCAAAGAGGAAGAAAACTGTTGTGTCCATGGTGTAGAAATGAGCTGCTACAGTGAAAGCAAGAGGAACATTATCACCTAAACCCTCACAAAAACTGCAAACCAATGTTTTTCTGAGCTGAGCCACTATAAAAGAGGCACCTCTGCATTCCATTTCTAAATTAATTTATGTAAAAGCAAAAAACCCCAACCAACCCCATCCCACACATGCCAAAACCCTGACAAATATCCAGCCAGCTCCTGTTCCTCTTGCAGTGGGGATCGTTGCTAATATTTCTGTAGAATGACTTGGTGCCAGACCGTTATCCTGATGCTTTTTACTTGGGCTAGAAATGTCCTGCAGCTCCTTACTTCCCCTCTCTGGGAGCAAGGAGGAGTACTTCCCCTCTTCCCTCCCCACCCCATGATTGATTGTTTAACATCCTGGGAAATGGAAGAGAAGGCATCAGGTAAAGGGAAAACAGTAATTCCTTGTGATGCCAGAGACAAGGTCATGGATGCATCAGCAGCCAGGCATTTCTGCATGTTTGTTAGCAACAAATTTGGTTTGTTGGTGGCTGCATGTTGGATTAATGCCAAGTCCTGCGCTGCATAAGCAGCATTGATAAGGTGAGCATTTAATGAAAGAATTTCTTGCGCTAAGCTGAATATGAAGAGTTTTCGCTCGTAGTGCCATAGTAAAACAGTGGAAATGAAGGACATAGGTACCCAATCACTGTGAATGTCATTTGACTTTGAGCATGTTTTGACTCTGAGCAAGTGCTGGAAGCAGAGCACAGGGTGATGATGTGAGCAGAGATGCTGGCTTAGCAGGGGAGAGCTGAGGGTCCAAGCACAGCTGGGCAGAGAGATGCACTGTGTGCACCCATGAGGGACTCATGGGTTTGGCATCAAAGCTCAGGCATCCACAGTGCTTTGCTCCAGTGATCCAGCCAAAGGCTGTCCTCTGCCACCATGGACATCTGCTGGCAGTTTCCAAATCTAACCTCACCCAGACAGCTGGGTGACTCTGGGGACTGGTGAGGAAAAAGCTATGGGGGGAAATGAAGTGCAGAGATTGGGGACCAGTCTTGGTGGGGGAGCTGATGATCCTTGCCTGAGAGAGAGCACAGCTTGGATCAGTGTTGGGAGCTTCAAATGTCAGAGACTGAACCCACTGGCTTTGGTAGGAGCCATGCATGGGTTCATGATCAAGGAGAGAGGAGGAAGAAAACAGCAGGAAAAGGTTAGGGGAGGAAAGAAAGCAATAAAAGGAGAAACTGAATAGAGAGCAAAGCAGAAGGAAGATCCAGTCTCTCCACAGTCCTGGTGCAGCTGTTTCCCCAGCTGTGGCCACACTCTCAGCTTGGTGTGCCAGGGTGGCTGTGGCTGCTGAGCTGCCTTCGCCCAGCAGTGACAGCTGGGTGCTGTTGGCCACATGAGAAAACACAGCATTTCTTGAGTGGTAAAACAGAAAATGAGAATGTCACATAGGTTTTTGGTTTTTTTGGAGACAAGTTGCAGCCCCAGCCTGGAGACCTTGGGGGTGGCAGGTGGCTGGTTCCTCATGATGCTCAGAAGAGCATCTCAAGCTTCTGCAAGCAGAGGTCCAGGTCCAGCTCCCTAAATTGACCTGCTACTTTTAATTTGAACATCTCAAGTTGAGATCCCCCACTGCTATTTGGAACACTGTCCAGGAGCCAGCCAGCTGACCAGTGGCATTAACCCCCACCCTGCTTGTTTGCCCATTGCAAAGGGAGCCACAGAGGCTGCATGAAACAACTCCAGCCACAGGGCTTTTGGCTGTGACTTGTGCTGGTCACAGTTGCCAAAGAGAATGACTTCATGACCTGGACTGAGCAGTGGGGAGAGCAGTGCACAGTGGTCCACAGGTCCTGAGCACATCAGGTTAGCTGGAGGCACTGAGGTCTCCTGTCTCTAGCTCCTGGACAGCTTGGCAGTGTGCAGGACAGCCCCAGGTCACACAGGGATCTACAGCCCACTGCAGCACAAAAATACAGAGTGCTATTGCCTGGCTCTGGCCTTCACAGGGAATGAAAAATGGGTACTTGAAAGGAGCTTCTCCCCTACTTCACCCAGCCCATCTTTGGGTACAGAAAATGAGCGTACCTTCTCTGACCATAGAATAGATAGAGTTCTACAGGTACAGCTATAGCAGGTGCACCTGCTCTCATGAAGGAGTGTGGGACAGGGTCTCTGGCTTGTTTTACAGGAGCATGAAGTCAGTTTTACACAGTAAAGGCAATTTTGTGCAAGTACACACACATCGTCGGGGTACTCTGCTTATTTGGCTTCTCCAAACACTGCCTGCAGTGGGAGAGAATGCAGGTGGTAGGTAGGAAAGAAAAGTGAGATTCTTATTATCTGTGAGCCTGAAATGCATAATAGAAATACTGGATTCCCCCTCCAGCCCCACCTTCCCTATCTACACTCAATTTTAGCTAAGCCCCTGTTTGGTTTTATGTATCTGTAGAGTATCTGTAACTTCTGGAGTGCCCTTTTCCTCTGCATGTGTAGCAGGAGTTGTGATTTGAAGCGAGGTGGCCCATGAGTGAAAAGCTAAATCTTGAGCTGACTACATTTCATTTGGGTGTCTTTCTCTTCTCAGTTCTGGACCAGCAGCCAACTGTGACTCGGGTTCCAGATAAGCAGCTACAGACAACAAGCCATGGCAGGCAGCCTCCCCTGCCTGCCTGCTGCAGCTCTCCGAGCAGATGGTCCCAACAAACACATTTAATAACTTTACATCTTTAGGGTGCAGTGATCCAAGGCACTCTCAATTCAGGCCAGGCAGGAATCCCCTGTCTTCCATTACTGTCTGCCATCCTGGAGGTGACTGTGGACGTTTTTAGCCTCTATGGCTGTGTTGCTGCACTGTGTGTGATGCTATGTAACTCACAAGTAAGAATCAACCTGGGCTGCCTAATTCATTAGTTGAAGTCATTAGTTTCCTTAGTTTTCAAGCTATTATGCTGACAGGTTTTAGACGCAAGTTTCAGTTCTGTTCTAGCTAACCAGAAAAGGCTTCCTTTTATTCATCCTGAGGTTCGGGGATGATTTTGTTTTCTTTCACAGAAGATTTATCTCCTCATTTTTGGGTATACTAACAGGAAATTAAAAAAAAAAAAAAAGGCATAGCAAAAGGTGGCAGAGCTGATTTCTGCTGAGATTTGGGTAGTACTGGGAAGTAGTGAGGGATGGAGATGCCAAGAAAGGCAGTGGCAGGGGTGAGGAGGACATGGAGTGGTGGAACAGAGCTGGGAAGTGGCCTGGGTGGGAGGAGGTGGCAAAAGAGAAATGTGACATGTCCTAAGGGTCATCACGTGACATTTAGAAAGTAAAGGATGTCTTTAAGCAGCTTGCAGGACAAAAAGGAAGCAGGTAAAACTGCCTGAGGACAGAAAAACAACCATCCTACTCCCCTATTTTTGCTAAAGGGGAACAATGTGTGTGCTGGAACCCTGCAGGCTGGAAAGGTGGCATGTTATGTTTAAGACCAGAGGTAAATTCATTAGAGCTGTTATATTTAGTCTGTCTTATAAAGACTATTATTTCTATGGAATATTACATAGAAACTGTTACTATGTACAGCATAGTAGAAAAATGTGGTTTCTGTCCCACAGAGCTCACAATCTGCTGCTGCAAATTAACTTTGCCGACAAAGGTTAAGTGGCAAGAGGTAGAACATTTGAATCTGTGAATTATCACGTGGATGGTGAGCTCAGAGAGGGGAGTAGGTCAGGCTTAGGGACTGTCTTCTGTCCTGGTATACCTCTCAAATGGTACAGGCTCCCAAGGAGCAGAGCTGGACTGAGGCCAGGCAGAGGGTGACAGTTTAACACAGAAACAGAGGAGACTTGGGGTAAGGGTGAGAGCGACCAGCTCCCGTCCAGCCTTGATGACATTTTCAGATATTGACTGAGATTAAATTCCAGCCTGCCTGGATGTTATGGATGTTACCAGTGGCAAACATGGGAACAAGGCCCTCAGAGAGAATGTAGCATGTCTTCCCTCAGAATTGTAAAAAGCCCAGTTGAGCAACCTATTCTGTCTGACCCTGCTAGGGCATGCAAGGAGTTCGGAGAGTTAATTGTGAGAAACATTGCCTTTGAAACTGGCACTGAAACTTCTATCTCAGCTCTCTGCTCCCTAGGGAAGGTGTACAGCTGCTGCTTCCCCTCACACCTCTGCCCTGCACCCCAGGGATGCCCCGGAGCCACCTCCCACCTGGCCTCCACCCAAACATCAGGTCATCTCTCCCCAAAGATGACCTGAAGGAGTGTTGGAGGGGTGAGCTTCAGGCTCAGGCTGGGACAGAGCCAGCCCTCAGTGAGCTGCCCTGCAGGGGCTGGGCATCCTTGAGGAGGTGGAGGCACTGAAGCATCCATCCATCCATCCATCCATCCATCCATCCATCCATCCATCCATCCATCCATCCATCCATCCATGCATCCATCCATCCATCCATCCATCCATCCCTCCATCCATCCATCCATCCATCCATCCATCCATCCATCCACCTAAATGGGTGTGAAACAGGAGCTCTGTGGCAGAGAGGAGAGCATGGAGGTAGCTGCCATCTGGGCTCTGCCCATCCAGAGAAAGGCCTTTGCTGGTAGGAACCACAAGCCCTTTGGAGGCTGTCAGCAGGAGCAGTGCTCTGGGCAGGGCTCAGGTGGTCACTTTCCACCCACCGGTGCTTTTGCACCAAGAGATGCTTCTGGGCTTTGTGCAGAAAGTCAATGCTGGGGAAACCCCCTGTGGTGGGATTTGGCTGTGGGTGGCTTGCTTTTGAAAAGCAAGCAAGCATCACCTGGAGGAGTGCCAGACAGCTGTGAGCTGAAGCAGCACCCTGCCCTGCTCACTGGAGGAAGGCTGGGTGCCTTCGCAGTCTTCCTCACGTCCTGCGGAAGCGGCACCAGGGTCCCACCAGACCCTGTGAGAGGATGTGCAGGCTGCTGTGGTGTTTATTAAGGGGAGGCTTTTGGGAAGCCCTCAGCACTGACAGCATCAGGGGCCATGCTTTAGGCAGGCAGAAGTTGCTCCCACCACTCAGCTGAGACAGAGGTGAGCTGGAAGAGGCATCGCTGCTGTTTTGGCAGCACCTCGCTGCTCAGTCCAGGCAGTGAGGGGGCAGGAGCCATTCAAGGTGTCAGGTGATGGCAAGGAGCTAAGAAAAACTGCAGGGAAATCATTAACCTTGGCTATAAATACTCTGTTAAATTGCCATAAACTGCATGCAGTGGTAGCTTAAGATGATGCAAACAAATGGTCACTCACTCAAGTCCTGAGCAGAGCTCCTAAACCACAATTAACATAAATATGCTCTACTTCACAAAGCCAGAGTTTTATTCAATTGTTTTCTATTCAGAGCAATATTACAATGCTGGAATGTGTCTCAGCAGCCTTTTAGCCCTTGCCCATAAAAAAGAACAAGTGTTTTCAGGCAATGTGAGATAGAGCAGCTGCCTGGTTGTGTGTCCCCAACAGAGCATGAATGCTGGGGAGGAAAACTCCTCCACTGGCAGCACACCTATCCATGAAGTGGTTTCACACTGTGCTTGCTGAAAGGAAGAGCTTTGAAGAATTCCTTGCACTTTGTTTTCCATCTGGGCCATCATGGTAATGCAAAACCTAATGAGAGGTGAGCCAGAAGAGGAAAGCTGGTTAGGAGAGGCTCCGGGATTTATTCCTTGTGGGAATGGAGCTGTACACCTGGTGTCAGCAGCACATTAAGCTGTCTCTAGTGACACATCAGGGACCATGCTTTAGGTAGGCAGTGTATCCAGTAGTGGCAGGTGCCAGGGATTTCTTAGCTGGTAGCCTCAAATTCTGGATGACTGGTTTTGTTACCTCTCTCAAAAATATTTTTTTTCCCCCCAGATCTCCCCTAAAATCAATCAGGTTTTGGTCATTAGGACCTGGAACATACTACAGACCAGTACAATTCTCTGCTTGCTTTAGCTTAACTTTGAGTTTTTTATTTCCCTGCTCTAGACTCTGCTCACCTAAACAGTAGGTAGAAGATAGGTCTTCAAAGCATGGACTTTAAAGAGAAGCCACCTCAGATTCAGATTCCTACTGTGTATTCATGCAGCCTATGACAAGGTTTGCAGTATGAGTGGGGAACCTGCTTGGCATCTTTTGTACCAAGGTGCACCCTTACTGAGAAGAACCTTCTTCAACTGATTTCCAGCAAGTATCTGAGGGCACCCAGATTTGAGGAGGTCTTGATTTATGTGTTTCGACGCTTGGTTAGCTGGCAGCTCCAGGCTCTGTGTGGAGAAACACCTCATCCTGAAAATGATTGTTTTAATTTCATTCTAAAGGTAGAGGATATTAGAACCCAAAGTCTTAATGGCTTGCGATAAAATATGGAATAGCAACTACCCATTACATTTGTTATTGTCTCTTTCTTCCGTAAATCAATATAATTGAATTTCTCCTAACTTCCCCAGTATTGCATGCAGCCGTGTGCAATCACAGGGGACATTGCACAAAGATGAATAAGCACAATGCCATTCTAAATGAGCAAAGCACCCAGTAGCCTCTCTCAGAGATTCGTTTTGCAGCACACTCACGTTCTCCTGAGCCAGCCTGATTCTGTCCTAGGGGGAAGACTCCTTTCCCTGCAGCAGCTGGGACTTTCTGCAATATTTAGGAGTAGCATATGGAATTCTCACTGCCAAGAATGTTTCAGCCTCTGCTGAAAAGGCTTTTCACTGTCAATGAATTGATTCCCAAGCAAAGTTTGTCTCTGCCTCAGTTTCCTGAGTTGTGTGACTTCACCAGCCACCCGGTTTCTCACCTGACTTTCTTAATTTCTTTCCCTTCACCCAGGTTTACTGGTTTTTTAAAATGAATGCTGTGGGAAACCCAGGTTCTAAGGTCCCTTCTGCTGTTCCTGCGACACAGCTGGCACATCTACCCGGCCCCTTCCCTCTCCTTGCCTCTCCTCAGGGCAGAGCCGTGTGTTGGCTCTTGCAGCGCTTCCCCTCCCTGCCTGTCAGAGAGCTCACCAGTGGGGTGCCTGCTAGCCCCTTCTACAGAGAGGGGAAACTGAGGCATGGAGCCAGGCGCCTTGTACACGATCATCAGGAGGCAAAGGTGGTGCTGGGAGTAGAGCTTCTGTTTCCTGAGCTGTAGGTCTGTGTTCTCACCTCTGCCCCTTCTCTCCCGGGTGCCTGTTACCCACATCAGCGCTGGGCTGGAGGCAGGGATGGTGCAGAAGCTCACCCTGAGCACGCCTACTCCAGGCCACGGGAAACCCTTGCTGCAGAACCAGGCTGCCTCCTCCGTCCCAGGGAGAAGCCAGGTTTTGCTCTTCACCACGTGCATTTGAAATTGCCCCAAGGCTCCCGAGGGGATGCCAGGAGGAAGCAAACAGCATCTTGAATGCTGGGAATTCCCCAAAGGGGGTCCAAAGCTATGAGCTAAAATGCTGGCGTTTCACTTTCCATACTGTCTTCACTGCAAGGCCGATGGTCTGTGCCTGTCCCTCCCAATCCTGCCAGCAGCCAGCTCAATTCTTCCCATCTGGACAGAACACATCTCCTTTAACAGCAGCAGCTGGAGACTGAACCAGCTTTCCATTCTGAGCTAGGGTGTACTGAGATGCAGGGCAAATCCACTCGGATTTGGAGCACTGGTCTGTGCTCAGGCACTGCAAACCCTTCAGAGCAGCTCTGACATGCACCCTGTCACTGAGCCTCTTCTTCAATCCCAGCAGGGACAGAGGTGGGACCCCTGCACTTGTGTGTGGCCAGTGATGCCGTTGCCTCCAGATACTGCTGCATTTTGAAACGGACACATCCTGCAGATGGAATGAATTATAGCCAGTGCCCGGGAAAAGGGCTTCCTGGGGTCCTGCTCCCCACCCCAAGCACAAGGGCTTTACTCCCTCAGCAGCCCAGGGCACAGGCTCTATTCCTGGCTGGCTGCAAAGCAAGCTAGTACACTTATCAGTCATTAAGCTCCTCCCCCATCAGCAAGAAACCCCCTAAAAATCCCAAACCACCATAAAAATGTGTTGGCAGAATGGGAGCGAGTCATGCAGTGCTATTTGGAAAACACGATCTTGTTTTCAAAATAGATTAATGATGGGTTTGGTGCCGGGGAGTCTGCCCTCCCCCGCCCCCCCCTTGGAAAAGCATTGCAGGCAGGTCTGCAGTCCAGCAGCAGAACTTCCTAAAAAATAAATACAAGACTGGCTAATAATAACAGTGCCACTGCTAGTACTACTAATAGTGGTGCTTCTGGCTGGCAAGGTCTGTGCCTTTACAGCCTGCTCTGAATGAGAGGAGCCAGGGATGGGGAGGTGACAAGCCCAATTAACTGGGATCCACCCTGGCAGGGGCAGTGGTGTCACCTGATGGAAACTTAATGGTGAGGTTAAATGGTTGCCTCACAGATCCAACACAGTTCGTGCTGCTCTAAGCAAGAGCTAATTTGTCAATTTTTGAGGCTTTTCCCGCTTGTCTTACTGGAGGCCAGGCTCTGGTCTTACCCCCACAGTGCCAGACCAGCTGGAAGTATTATGAGATCCAGCAGGTAATTGAGATAGAAGTGATGGAAAAAGCCACTTGGATATGCCCTAAGCAGCTTTCATCCTAAAAGGGCTTGTTTGGGGTAAGGGGAGCAGAGGAGATGTTGGGTACATTTATCTAACAGAAATTCACTTTTGCAGATGACCAGCACCTGCATCTAGACAACTTTGTCTGGGGATAGTCTGGTCTAGTTGTCCTGGTAAAACCCCCCAGCTGCTCTAGACCCTACCCAAATCATAGAATCATGGAATGGCTTGGGTTGAAAGGGACCTTAAAGAAAGACCACCTTTCACTTCACCAGGTTTCTCAAGGCCCCATCCAGCCTGGGCTTTAACACCTCCCGGGATGGGGCAGCCACAGATTCTCTGTGCCAGTGCCTCACCACCCTCACAGTAAAGAACTTCCTCCTAACATCTGATCTAGATCTCTCCCCTTTTAGTTTGGAGCATTTTGTTCCGGCACAATTAATTGTGGCACAATCTGCCCAGCCTGAGCACAGGTGCTGCTCAGAAGGATTGATGCTGTGTCTGGCCGTGAAGGATTTCAGCGGCGCTTCTTGGGGACGCAGGGCAGAGCGGGGCTGGGGGATTGCAGTCACATGCTGCTACTGCAGGGCTGGAGGAGAATTAGTAAAATTTGCTGCAGGATTCCCACACCCTTGCAGCAGAGACTGGCACTGCATCCCAAGGGCCTCTGATTCAGCTCTTTCTCCCCTTGGTCTCGATTGCTAGCACTGTTTTGTATCAGATGCTATGGACTATAAAGTGATTTTCCTAAAAGCTGCTATTCAGAGCAATTTCCCCCCCACCCGATGCTATTATTTAATGAAATCAATACACAATGTTGTTACATGTTATGTTGTTTGTAAGTTATAAGCTTTCAAGCTAGGAATTGGAACAACATTATTCAAAGCCTTTTCAATTTGCTCTGCCTGCCAACTTATATGTTGATTGTGGCATTTTGTCCAAATAGCATCAACTTGCTAAATGGTAGTAAGAAATTTAGGTATGTTAACAAGAAGGATTAGAGTCTGTCATCAGGATTCACCTGCATGCCAGCAGAGATGTGACTTCATATGCTTTGTTTTTCCTACCTGTTCCTCAGTTTGCTTGCATGCATGTGTGGCACAGGCTCCTTCCAGACTGCACCATGCACTGACTGCTAAAATGAGAGCCGAGGTGTGAGCCTGCAGAGGCTCTGGAAGTTGCAACCAGGCTGTGCCAAGTCTCCCTGAGCTCTGTGCTCTGCCAAAGCATCATGATGGAAGCTGTATGCTGTCAGCATGTCCTGCTGAGGGAAACCCACCTGGGTCACTGCAGCAAGGCTGGACTACGGCTGATGCTGAAACAGCCCCTCAGCTTCCCCTTTCCGAGCTTTTTTTAAACTGTAATTTCACAGTTGCATTAGCACAGACTCCAGAATTAAACTTCTTTTTCACAGGCAGGAGGTAGGGGGGGCAAAAGTTATTGACGAAATAGCCCCAACTGCCCCATGAAGTTCCCTGCTCATTAAAGTGACAGGGCTGCAGCCATGCTGGCTCTTCAGAGATTTCAGCTGTGCCCCACAGACCAAGCAGCAGCAGGGCTGCAGCTCTCAGTGCCAACACGATATCTTTTCTTGCACAAAGATCATTCAAAGCTTTCCCCTTTGAAACAAAGCCTTTGTAGTTAGCTGAGATCTGAGGAGATGCTGTTGGGTTAGGGGCTCAACGAGGTGATGAGTGAATGAATTGACTTGCAGCATACGGCCCACATCTCCCGCAGATCCTTTGGACTTGTTTACATGAGACATTTTATCTACATGAGAAGACAGCAGACCCAAAATGGGGTGTGTAAGTGATAGTGGGAGAAAGTGGGGCCAGGGAAGGGAGCAGAGGAGAAGGATGCTATCAGGGATGCAATGGCCTGTGCTGCTGTTTTGCCAGGGCTGTTATGTTGGTTGGAGCAGTGGCTTTTCACTCTTCTGTTGCCATAAAATATCTGTGCCAGCAAATGTCACAGTGTTGATGCAGTTGTATCACTTGAAAAGGACTTTGCTGGCATTGTTTGCTACCTCTTAAGAGCCAGTCAGAGATATTCCAGCTGAAGGAGGTTGCTATAAGCTGCATTTCCTTAAGGGTGTTTGCTGAGAGGTGTGACCTGTATCTGGGGAAGGTGGGGATGCTTGGGAAGGAAAAGATATCCTTGTGAAAATGTGAATCAACCAACTGCTTGCAAATTCATATGCATTTCTGCTACTGAAACAAAAAATGAGGAAACAAACCTCAGGTTTTTGGGGTGCTGTCCTGCATGCTTTTTGAACCTCTGCTCTTACTGAGAGCCAGAAAACTGAAAGCATGAAAGAGGGAGCAGTTTTATATTTGTGAGAACCGCTAAGCCACAGAGACAAGGGCTTTGTCAGAGGAGATCCAAGAGATCCTGTGGTGGTGATTTGAAGCCTGAATGGACCACCCTAGGCTTTGCAGGATGTTACTACTTGTGTAGCAGTGAATGAGAGTCCCTGGTTGTGAACTGTCCCCCTGGTGTTAGTGGGCCAGCAGGGAAAAAACAGAGGTGAATTCATGCCCACATACAGATGTCCCATTTGAGGTCTGTGACACACACTTTGCTGGGCTGTGCTCTTGTTCAGCACACAGGGAAACTTCCCACCACGAGAAGGTCCTGGTGGCGCATGTCCTGCTGTCCTGCCCTCAGTTCCCACAGAGGACCAGAAGTTGCAGGAAAAGTGTTTGTGACCCAGGCTAAATGGCTACTATGCAAGTGATACTATGTGCTCATATTATCACTCTTTCCCTTTCAGATATTTAACTCGTGACCAAATGAGGAAAAATTTCATGGACCTCAGAAATATCAAGCTCCCTCAGTTCTGTGAATATGAAGACCTGTTACTACTCCTAACACTGGAAAGGAACAGCAACTCATCTTTCTCTGGGTGTCTCGTAAGAATCGAGCTTCACTTTTAAGATGTTGTTTGTAGAAAACAAAGTTTTTGCTGTACACAGCATTACTTGTTTCTTTGATGGATTGCACTTGTCTGTTTTACTGTATGAAGATCCCAAGCAGGGCTCCACGACACTGAGGTTCAGGGTTTATTTAAAGCTCAGGGACATGGCAGCCTTCCCCTCTGTGTTGGACCTTGTCATGGCATGGTGCTTTGGGATGAGAGGAATGAACAGGGGAGGAGCTGCTCTTCAGATGTCCCCTATGGACAAACCTTGTAGCACAGCCTGAAGATGCTGACCAGCACTGATGGCTGGAACAGGAAAAGTCAGGTGACACAGACCAAGACAGCCCTGGAATTCATCAGGGTGGTTTGGCTGCCTGTGCCAAAACCCAGTGCAATGAGTTTAGAGAGACCCCTGCCTGAACCTGAACTGGACCTGCTGGTTTGTTTGGTGTGTAAGTCTATCAGGAAAAAAGGTAACAACAATCTGAATATGCCTGGGGAAGGACACTATGAAAGACAAATTTGGATGATGATGGATTGGTAGAAAGCTGGGTTGTAATTGGTAGAAGATTGGTAGAAGATGGGCTGTAATTTCTGTCTTGAATTTTGGAAGGATAAGTGGGTGAGGGAACTTTAGGCACTGCTCACAGCAAGGTACCAGAATACCTCAGGATTGTGCTCAAAGCCTGAGTTTGTGCTGCTGGTGTAAACCAGTGTGGGAACTGACGTGTTTTTGCTGGTGCTGGTGGTGCTCAGCAGGTATTTCAGGGCTGTGATATGAGAGTGAGGCAGGGCAGCATGGACTGGCTGTCACACAGACACACACTCCTGGCATGGAGGGGACATGCCTCTGGGGCTTACAGGGCTGGCACGAGTGTTGCAGCATCAGCTGGTTACTGAATCACAGGGACCAGGGCTGGGAGCAGACTTTTGAAATCCACCCTCCTGCCATCAGTGACCCCAAACAGCAGTAGTGCTGTAGGACAATCCTTCATGACCAGATGATCACAGGGTGTTCCAAGTGGAACTGGTACCATGACAAAAACCCGGTGCCAAACTCTCTCAGTTCTGAGGTCTCTATGGACTTAAGATCCTGTTTCTGGTCTGGTTGAGCCATCCATGTGTAGCACCTGGGAATTGCTTCTATTTGGAGCAAAGTCCAATGTCCATGAGCGGGAATGGTCCAGAGCATGTGTGCACTGCATGGGTGGAGTGTAACCCTGTGAGCCAGAGTGCACTGATGCAGACTCTGAGGAGAGAACTCACTGCTCTTGTCGCTTCAGGGTACAAAGGCAAGAGGGGCCAAACCCATATTGTTAAGTCATACACCGAATCATAGTGTGGTTTGGGTTGGAAGGGACTGTAAAGATCCTCTGGACCCTGTAGGAATTGCTTGGCAGATGAGCAGGGGATGAAGTACTCAAATGGGTGAACCATCTCTGAGCTCCTGGGAACAGAGAGAAGGGGAGGGAGAAGTGGGACATTCTCCCCCAGGGAACAAAAGGGAAAGGCTTATCCTGAGGATACTGGCAAGGGCAGTCCCATAAGCATGGGGCATTTCTTCACCACAGAGTTTCACCCAAACAAAAGAAATGCATTTCTTTTCAGGCACTGTAATCAAGAAAAAATAAAAAACAACAAAAAAATAAGGTATTTTTTACACAGGAACTTCAAAGCAAGGAAGAAAATCCCTCCATTCAAAAAAAAAAAAAAAAAAA